>CM017567.1:25126404-25190856 GCA_007844125.1 Sinonovacula constricta
CCCTAGTAGACATATTCTCTTGCGAAGGTTTATAAGAAATAAAATTGTGGTACTTAAAGCGAAAGTAAGGTCATGGATTGACGTCGCATTTACTCGCATAGATACGTACATACTTTAGAATTTGGGCGTTGTGATAATAGTCAGAATCGTTGTTTGTAAAATGGAAGATGATGTATTACAGAATGTGTAATTTTATTCCTTTATTATTCCATGTTTTTCAATTGATTTTTTTCATCTCATTATTTTTTGTAGTTTCTTCAAATTATTATTTTTTCATTTCTTCGATGTTTTCCCGAGTTAACTCTTTCATATTAACATTTTACTTATTTCAAAACTTATATTTTCCTTTTTAAAATTTATATATATATATATATATATATATATATATATATATATATATATATATATATATATATATATATATATATATATATATATATATATATATATATATATATATATTATACTTTTTCATTCGAAATCACTTTTAAACTGTGTTGTTTTTTCAACTTTTGTTTTCAACTCTTTTACGTTTTTCGTGTATTAGCTTATTAAGTTTTCCACTTTCACATTTTTTTTCATCTTTTACATTTTTTAACTGTCACATTTTTAGCTCTTATATTTTTTAAACTTTGTTATTTTACTATCTTTTACCTTTTTATCTTTTTTAGTTTTAAACTTTTAACTGTTTTAGTTTTTAAACTTCCTAATTTTTTATTTTTAACTTTTCATTTTTAACTTTATATATTTAGTTTTCAACTTTTGTATAACATTTTGAGGAATGGAATGACGAGTTTGTTTAACCTTTTATTGAAAAGTGAACTGGAATAAATAGGAAATAAAGAAGAATAGTTTGTAAGAACATCTGTTAAAATATCGCGGAAACAAATTAAAATAAAATCTACTCTCCTCACCAATCAATTCAGGTGGATTTATGGCCTGACACCAACATGTTACCAACATTTTCACGGGGCAACAACATCCTCGATTGCGTGTACATCTGTCCATAGTCTGATCAAACCACATTCCCACACTATCGCCATTTAATGCAAAGTGCCGGTGATGTTAGATTAGCCTTAAGGGCACATATATACATGGACCACATCTGTTGGTCATATGCTGACTAGGTATGACAACTCGTGCATGCATACATACGCGTAGACAGAACAGTACAGACAATTGAACAATACAGGCAACCGACGACAGAAGAGCACGGCCGACCGACAAAGGGAGACGCTCGACCATCGGCCTGTTTGGATGAATATGTACTGCCACTATTCATCATGAGCCTATATATCAAATAAACTATGTAATCTCCATACGAGACTTTGGAGTGTGTTTAGATCCACACATTATGTTACATATGCGTGTTACACTATGGTCTGATTCAAGGTTTGGCCACTACCTGTAAGAGGTCCAAGGTTCAATCAGTGAATCCTGCATGAATGATTTCCATATTTTCTTCTTCCCCAAACAGGCATAAGCTGGCCGGAGATCTGTGAAATCTAAGTCGCATTTCGATACCGCTTGGAAAATACTTTTCTTGAAAAAAAAAACAAGTCTAAATTCAACTGACCACACATTTATAGGACTCGATTGTCATGGATACACTTTCGTCTCTCCTTGTAACCGTCGTTGCCTGCACCTGTGGCATTGTCTTGCATATGTCCAGCAGTGTCTGGGTACCACACTTCCAAAGCACTGAGTTGTGTATTTTAATGTCTATTAAAAAGACAGTAGGTTCTCCCGGTAGGCACGGTAGGAATACGTATCAGCGTTGTTGGTGATAAGTTTGTTGTTTAGATGCAGATCGATGCTGCTAAACGGGCTGTGAAAGAAAGTTTTACTGTACTCGCATGATCCATGTTGCATCATTTTGAAGAAAAAAATATCAAGAGGCTTTCTCGAGTTTGTGTATCTCGCTTGTAGGCTTGTCGGAATGAGACTGATGTGGTCGTTATACTGAAGCTGTTTTATACTGCCCAATGCTTTCTGACACACGTTTTTTCAAAATACTTTTTCTCGATTCTTGAGTACTTGCTTAACGCTTTCTCTATAGGTAAATAAGAAAAGGTCCTATCAAAATTTCCAAAGATATTTAAATCTAAACTACCTCTAGACAAAGGCAAACAGGGTAAATGTAAATGTGACAAAAACACAAAGACGAGACATAACACACAAAAAAGAAAAACCAGCAGTTACCGCCATAATATCTTGCACAGGTCTTATAATCCTTGTTTGAAACCTTCTGTGTTCAAAGTGTGTAAACCAGATTTCACAATAGCTTTGACAAGAGGAAGAATATTCTGGCCAATTTCTTAAACATCAAGACTAACACATAGCCTAATTGACGAAGTTAATCACAATATGCTGGAAGCATTTTAATGTTTCTTTCTTCTAAAATGAAGCTTCGCCATCGACTTTCCTCGAGTAAACTGATACAGATCGCCTGTACCGCCCTTTACATTGATTAGGATCTTATCGGCACATAAGGAAGATTAAGAAATTCTAAGTGCAAATGGGGATTTATTCCTGTTTTTGCGTGTGTCGAAAGACACGACACGTAGAATAGATGCTTCCACATCACCAAATAATGTATGTTCTGCCACATCCGTGTATACAGATGGCTCCCATGTGAAGATCAACTCCATGCTTAAAATTCTTATTGTTTGTATTTGGATGGACTAGTATTTCGGCTCAATCAAGTTTCATCAGTAGAAATTTTCCGATTTTCTTTCCACTTTTTCTCTTGAGTTTTATTCGTTTTGACAAGGTTGGAAAGGCCAGGCCAAATGTGATGCTCCAGTATCGATAATACGGCTTTCTTAATGGCATCGTCGATTTCTTCTACCAGATGCTGAGGTGTTACATACATTCCGTCTGGAATACATAACCGAATGGCCCATTTTCTTCCCTCTTTCATCATTTAGTTCACAAGCGTCTTGGATTTTTTTTTTGAAAATTCTGTTGCGAGCTGTGGATCTCGAGTGATGATGTGAAAGTTCTTTTTTCCTTCGTCAGTAACGTTTTTAACTTAGCAGGTACGATCATTTACACAAGAGACATCCCCAAATATTTTTTGCCAATATTAATTTGTTAGCACGTTTAGTGCGAAAGCAACATTTTGTATGTTGGGATACAATGACATCTAGCTGTCACTGATAAGAGTAATGAAAAACGAATTCATGTCTTCTTTGTCAATTTAAGGTCTGGACTAGGTAAAATGTATCCGATGCAACTACTCATTCACACCAGCCAAAGTTCCCGATCCGATCGATTGAGGCACAGGTTAACCAACGATACAATTACAATGATGATGAGCACAATCTGTGTCACAAAATTGACTTTGTTTTTAGGTATTTCCAATTTGTGTAGCTCCGTGTTTACATTAAAACTACTAGACTCTGACTGAGACATGGTGTTGGCACTTATTGGCGCCGCTCTTGAGAGCGGTGCCTCTTATGGAATGCATTTTTATGGGGACGATAGTGTACACTTTTCAGAGAAAAAAAACAAGTGATCTGTTTATTAACAGGATAGTTTGCAATAATAAAGTATAGCTTGCATTTATAAAAAAGTAGCATAAAAACGTAGCCGTTTGTTTAACAAAAGAAACGGAGTATACCGATGTTAGAAATGCAGCTTGTAAATCGGATGTAGCAGAGAACAAGGAAAACAAAGTAGCAACAATACTCCACTGCCCATCAAAGTTATGGTTCGTTACTGTCAAATGTTTATATAATTAATCAACAGCGTAAGACAGTGTTTACTTCTCAGAATAGCCATCTTCTTATTTAAAGCGCATGCTCTCCACGGCGCCTTGGATGTCTCACATCCTGGCCCTTTCTGGTTAGATTTATAATAAATGCGATTCTGGGATCCAGCTGTCAAACTTTGATGGGTAGTCATACCAGTGTACTTTCACTTTTCTGATAGACTTTCGTCTACACGTCTTGTCCGCCGGTCTAGGATTGATGCCAATTCGCACTTTGAACAATTCGGTAGTCCAATTAGGAAGATAGTCTTTATCAAATGTTCGTTTCGTCTTGTTGATGCGCACAACTTCGCCCACTTTCAAGTCGGATGAACTGGACCTGGGTTGTTTGCCGGACAATGTTCGATTGACTTCATGTTCGTTCTCCGGGGAAACTTGATAAGGAGCACATCCAATGCATCTATGAAAGGGATAATTGTAGGCTTTAACCAGTTGTTGCAACACATCCACATGCCTACTTTTCGCTTGGCTTGCATGTGAAATGCCTTTGTTCTGTGCCTTTTCGGAGTTTGGTATATGTTGCAATACTCATAGGACTTTGTCATATATTCTTTTTCATGATCACAACAATGTTACTTGTGCAGTGTAGTGGTCGTAAAAAATCTCCCCGTGCATGTAATCTATGTTGTCATTTAATTCATCCTATAAGGATTGTTACGTGTATTTCCTTTGATGGACATTGAACTTTGATTCTTCAATTCTATCTTCACATGAACAGGATGCTACAACCATTTATTCGTCTCTGGTCATGTTTGTTCATGATTCAGAAGGCTTAATTCATTTGTGGTCAACCATTTTTGTGTTGTTTTTCAAATCGAAATACTACCATATTCCTTTTCTGAACACTATGTGGACATTATTTTTCGATGACGTCACTACTTTCGTCATAACGTATAGAAAGTATCAGCGCATGGACATTTTGTTTTCAAATAGATCGTTTTTCTTTTCGTTGCTTGCATTTGAGAAACTCGTCAGGAAGTGCGAGGTTAGAGCTCTGTAAAACCGGTTTAAGCATCCCAGTCGGTCCATATTGCCGACTGACCGTTCCAAGGCGGTAACTGTCGGGTTTGCTCTTTTCCTTAAATGACTCATCACAAATGTGTTCTTACTTTTCGCTTGGCTTGCATGTGAAATACCTTTGTTCTGTGCCTTTTCGGAGTTTGGTATATGTTGCAATACTCATAGGACTTTGTCATATATTCTTTTTTTGTGATGGGTAACGTATTTTCACATTCTTGATTTCAGTCTTCGTTGAAAACAACACTTGCTTTCATCTGAGGATTTTCAAACGTGAAGAAATTAATATTATGTTTGTCAAGAATTGTTTGAAACTTTTTATTGAAAAAATCACCGACCTTTATCCGTTTGTAGTGAGAGTGGTTTACGGTCTTATAAGATAAACTTGAAAGCTTGAATAAGTGTCTTTCTAGATTTATCAACAATCTGCACCATCCATGCATATTTTGAATATACACCGATGACACAAAGCAAATAAAGATAAGGTGACTTATGGCAGGGGTGTAGAAATGTTTTGAAGTAGCAGGGTGTTTTCCTGAAGTAGCCGGGGGGGGGGGGGGGTATGGGGGCCCTCCCCCATAAGGGGCCAAGGGGGCAACGCCCCCTGTCGGGGGTTCAGGGGGGGCGAAGCCCCCCGACAGAAAATGATTTCAGCCATTTTTGAACTCAAAAATCTAGTCTCCTGGTGTTTGATTTTGTTTATTTTTACTTCATATTATTACATAAAAAACTGATAAGTTTTGTTATCAATAGAAAACAAATGCTTCTGGATAACTTAGTCCCAGCTATCGCCATCAGAATCATTTTCAGATTCAGAGTATTCAATGTCACACATTTTGTCATAGGCTAGCAACTCCCTCCTTACAATTTCAGAAATTTCTTCCCTACTTATACCACTTACAGAAACTAAATCTACTTGAGCCTCAGAACAGTGAACTGCACCTTCTTTGGTGTTTGAAACTGAAGCCTTAGCTAAAGCTCCTGGTAACTTCTTCCGTTTTTTTGCAGACAGCCATAATTTAACAGCAGATCCACAGATATTATCAAATTCTTTGCCCAAAACATCTGGCCCATTAATGCTCACACTCATTAATGCCTGCAACATGTCATTTTTCAAACTTCACCTTAACCTAGTTTTTATTCGCTTGACTGCACTTGCACCCCGCTCTGGCCAAGCATTTGAGACAGGAAGAGAAAGTATTATTTCAGCCAAGTCACTCAAAATTGGATAAAAGTAGCTCAAGCTCACCAACCTTTTCAGGCAATCTGACTGAGTTATGGTTTCAATTTCAGACATCCATTTCAGTAAGTCATATTTTAACTTGCCCCACTCAGCATTCAGCTCATCACTGTCCAAATTGAAGTACTCTGCAATTAACTGCATATCCTTGGAACCATGACTTTTAAAATTAGGGTCAGTTTTACTGGGAACCTTATCAGCATCAAAAATTACCAGCGCTGACAAAATAGGCACAGTTTGAGCAAACCTGGCCTCAATATTCTTCTTTAAGGCATCTGTGTATTTCTTACACAGAGACTTCATGCTCTCAATTTCATGGTGAGATGGGTTCAACTCCAAAATATTTAAGGATCCATTTTCTGAAATATCTTGACACAACTTTTTTAGTGGGGACATACTATTTGCTATTTGACTAAGCTTCTCATTTGTGTATTGTATTGTAGGAAATACTTGACTGAGAGCTACGGTTCCCAATTGAAAAGTTTTACTAAGCTGGTCAAGGTGGGGCAGAACTTCTGCTAGGATATAGATAGCACTCACAAACTTAAAACTTCTTAATTTGGTTAACAAACCAAGTGATGCAGAATCACTGCTTTGAAGTTCATTAAGAGCTTGCAGAACTGCAGGATATTCCTTCAGAATAGCTTGTACTGAACTGTTAAAAGACAGCCATCTAGTTTGACATGCTTTTTTCAAACGACGAGATGCTTTTGCTCTACTTTTATCTGTTGTAAATTGTAATGATTTAATATTGGTTTGAGCCTTGAAGTATACAGCTAGCTTTTTTGGTGAATTTTCAAACAGTTTCCACAATTGTACCAGAAACAACTGTACTTGTTTAAAGTAGGCTGCTTCCTCCAATGTGTCAGTACAAGCTAAAGCTAGCCTATGACAAATGCAGTGAATACTTATCATATCAGAATTAACTTCAGCCCTAAGTTTGGCTGCAACCCCATTTTTTCGGCCAGTCATAACGGATGCTCCATCTGAAACAAAGGATGCCAATCTACTTGTTTCAAGCTCAAAGTCTTTTAAAGTTTTGATAATCATTTGTGTGATAGCTTGGACATTAGCAGAATCAAACTCTTCCAGTAAATTATCAATGGAAAGAAATACAGTTTTAACATCTTTGTCAACTCTGTCATAAAACTGGACAAATGTTACCATCTGCTCAAATACAGATATATCGGTCACCTCATCAACAAGTATACCAAAGTGTAAGGCTTTCTTTAATTTCTCTAAAAGAACATTTTCAACAGCTTCACCCAATACTAGGAACATTTCTCTGAGCGAAGGCCTCGATCTATGGTCAAAATATTTCATTTCGTCTACCCCTAATTGTTCAATAAGTTTTAACAAAGAGTTCGCTTTTGTGTTTGGTATTTCTTCTTTAACAACCCAGTAAAGAGCTTTAAAGACTTTTGATAAGAAAGTATCTTCAACTTCTTCCCGCTGATCAATTTCCTTCTGAAAACATGAGACCCGCTGTAAAAGTTCTGTATTTACAGCATTTTTATGTTGTTGCGTTTGAACATGGTCTGTCAACGCCTCAACACGATATCTTGTGCTGGCTACCTTGTTGAAGGCCTTAGATTTGTTCTGTGGGTTAAAACAATCATGTTTTCTACACAACAAACAATATAGCCCATCTCCCTCAACATAAATAGCCCACCAAACACCGGTTTTGTTACAGTAAGACACCTTCTTATCAAGCCAACAATGTTGGCATTTAAACTTCAAAGAATTGTTACGGCTCTCTTCATTATTTGAAAAAGTACAACAACCTGAAGTCAAACACTTGTCATGGTGGTGAGCCACTTTCTTGTCAAATAAATTATCAACCAAAGCTATAATTTCATCTGGTATTGGGGCATCTTGAATATTCGGTGACTTTGCTGCTTTTGGCTGATCAGATGTGGCTCCATCTTCTTGAGGATTCTGCAAGGTTGACTTCAACTCGCTTTGCCCGTGGCTATCGAAACCTAAAGTGTACGAAATTAAACACATACTACATTTTTTACTGATTATTGTAATTTAGAAATAGGTTGTTTGTAAATTTGATCACTACCATCAACAGGATTATGATGTAAAAGAAACTAATTTGTTCATTTTCCAAAAATACCAGGTAGTAACTTTAAACCTAATACTACAAAAGTACACTGCTAGAGCACTTACCAGTAGCTATACCAGAACACGATGACCTTTGAGTTTTTTCTGGGGATGAAGACTGACTCGTGTGATCAAAACCTGAAATATATTGTTTTTTATGAACCATTTGTGTGTGTGTGTGTTTTGTCACTATTTTAAACAAAATTTTAACTAAAAGTTTATACAGAAAATGTAAGTTTATTTCGGATAAAATAGTGTGATGAAACTTTAATTCATTATTGCAACTGTTTTCATACATACTTTTGGTCTTCTTAGCTTCGATGCTGATAACATCAGTGGTCTGACTTAGTTCAGGTTCTTCTGAAAAAAAAACCCTGAAAATTTTAACAATTTGTGGCGACTATTTTTCCATACTTAAGTCCTTAAATATACATGTAGCTGTGTTTCGCGCAACCGAAATTTGAGATTTGTGTCACTACCAAGCAATTTCGAGATCGTTGCTCAAAATACATTTTTAGGCCCAATATCAATATTATTTTAAGCACAGAGAAAAAAATCAGCCTTGAAAATGTACACCTGGTGTTCTTGCATGCACAAAACATAGTTACTTTCGTTTACATAAACATAGTTACTTTCGTTTTCATAAAAAGTTACTTTCGTTTTCAAAAAACCCGTTCTGGTTCATGTGTACACGTTTTAACAGTTTTCGGAAGGCTCGTTACAACTTTTGAAAGTACCCGGATGTATGAGTAAAAATTCGCCATCTTGCTTGATATGCAAATGTACGCTATGCTCCTATTAATATTTGACAATGACATCACAACACAAATCAAGTTTTCACATATATAGGGCAATGAACTAGGATTTATTTGAAAAGACAATTGGCCAAAATAATTGGTTTCATACTTACTCCGTTTTTTCTGGAAAAAACGAAACAGATTTTCTTGCTTATGGTATTTTGGGTTTTACGGCACACCGACACTTGATAGGTCATACGGCGCCGAATACATTGAAGATTAACGAAAATAGAATATAATCAAGTTAAAACTAAAATATTTGAGTAGAAATAAAAATCTATCAGGTTAAAAGTGTGAATTATAAGTGAAAAAAGGTTAACATATTAAACAGTTAAAATGTACAAAGTTAGAATAATAAATAGTGTAAAATTTTATAGTTTTTTTAAGAATACCAATCTCATTCAGGAAGCTAACAAGTTTAGCATCGGATACTGTCTTGAAAAGTTTGTGCATGTTATTGACATTAAAATATTTAGACCGAATATGGCCTGTGTCAATACAATGTAATAAAATATGACTAACTGTCAGTGATTCCTGGCAAGGAACACATTCAGGTTGAACTTCTCTCTTTAAGAGATATAAATGAGTTAGTCTAGTATGTCCAATGCGACAGCGGGTAAGAGCTACGTCTTCCCGCCTACTTTCTCTGCAAGTAGAGATACTGCCACCGACGTTAGATATAATGGCGTGTAATTTGTTATAAACAGTATTGTCCCAACTTGTTTGCCATTTGGTTAAAATATACCGATTGATAAGTGGTTTAAAATCTGTGCGGGGGATGAAAAGATATGTATCAGTAAGGGCTGAGGCAGATTTTGCACTCTTATCTGCATCCTCGTTGCCTCGGATGCCTACATGACTAGGTAGCCAACAGAAAACAATATTCTTATTCGGAGAACGTTCATTAAGTTTCAAAAGTAAATCTCTAATGTGAGGGTTGGAAAAGTTGAGGTTTTTAATAGACTGTAATACCGACAAAGAGTCCGTAAATATTACAAATTTATCGCCAGGATGATCAGAAATAAAGTCAAGAGAAAGGTTAACAGCCTGAATTTCGGCTTAATTGCCTTTGGTTTTCGCTCGTACAAGTGATCATATTTGGGATTGAAAATAACACTTTGTGCTGGATTTTTAGGATTAGACTTAACTTTTGCTAAGAACTGAAGCGCAAGTTTCTCTCGTCTAGGGTATAATGATGGTTCATTAGCTTTAGCGTAAAGGCTCTCGACAGGAGAGGTCCTGAAAGCTCCAAGGGCCAGACGGAGTCCCTGGTTGTGGACAACGTCTAGCATCTGCAGATACGATCTCCTGGCAGAGCCGTAAACAATGCTACCATAATCTAATTTCGATCTTACTAGTGATCTATAAAGTTGCAATAAAACTTTTCTATCAGCTCCCCGGTCGGTGTGGGATAAAAATTTCAACAGGTTAAGAGATTTAAGACATTTAGATTTTACATATTTAATATGCGGTATAAAAGATAACTTACTGTCAAATATGACACCAAGAAATTTAGTTTCCTTGACAACAGGAATACGAGTGCTATTAAGAAATAATTCAGGATCGTTGTGCAACGTTCTTTTCTGACAGAAATGTATGCAGTTTGTTTTCGTGGGTGAAAATTTAAAACCATTGTTGTTACTCCAAGTTTGTAGTATGTTAAGGCATTGTTGTAATTGCCTTTCTATTGTATTCATATTTTTGGAACGATAACATAATGAAATCGTCCACATAAAGTGAACAATCTACGCCATTATTTAGCGTTTTTACAATGTTGTTTATTTTGATGTTAAAGAGAGTAACTGACATTATATACTACCCTGAGGGACACCTTGTTCCTGTTTATGAACAGAAGACAAAGTAGACCCAATTTTAACTTGGAAATTTCTGTCAGAGAGAAAACCGTTAATAAATGTGGGTAAACGACCCTTGAGACCAAGGTCACCTAAATCTTTTAAAATCCCATGTTTCCACGTAGTATCGTATGCCTTTTCAAGGTCAAAGAACACCGCTACGAGGTGTTCTTTCTTGATAAACGCATAGCGTATAAAAGTTTCAAATCGAACGAGATGATCGAGTGTACTGCGTTGGTTCTGAATCAACTTTGAAATTCTGTGAGTAATTTATTTGATTCAAGATACCAAACGAGTCTATTATTTATCATCCGTTCTAAAGTTTTACAAATACAACTAGTCAAAGCAATGGGTCTGTAACTTAAAGGATCTGTTGGATCCTTTCCTGGTTTAGGTATAGGAATGACGAATGCATTTTTCCATGAATTTGGAACTTCTCCAGAAAACCATATTTCATTTTAAATAGATAATAGTAAATTTTATGATGTATGCGGCAGATGTTTCAAAAATTGGTAGGAAATATCATCTGGTCCAGCAGCGGTATCATGAGATTTGTTCAGCGCGTCTCAAAGTTCTTTTAAAGAAAAGGGTTGGTTGTAATTTTCAATATTGTTTGACTTGAAATTGATTTTTCTTTTTTCAACCCGATTCTTTACATTTTGAAATTCTTTCGAGTAATTTTCGGAAGATGAATTTTTTTCAAAGCTTTTAGCAAGAGTGTCTGAAATTTCTTTTTTGTTCGTTATTATTGAGTCATTACATTTTAAGTGATTAACTGTAGCTGATGAAGATTTACCGCTAATTTTCCTTATGGATGACCAGACAATTTTGACTGAGTTTTTACCGGTTATACCAGAAACAAATTCCTGCCAAGATGTTTTTTTTTGGCTTGTGTAATGATTCGCCTACTCTTTGCCCTTTCAATTTTGACATTATTTAAATTAGCAGTAGAAGGGCGAATATTAAATTTCTTAAGCGCCGCTCGACGTTTTCTAATAGATTTTTTGCATTCATCATTAAACCAAGGTTTGTTACGCTTTAACTCTGTCGTGGTCTTAGGTATACACTTTTCTGCTATGCTATGAAAAATTGTTGCGAATAAATGAATTTTATCATCAGTATTCTCTAATGTTGAAGTAGTCAATTCTTCAGTACAATACATTGAGAATAATTCCCAATTTGCTCTGTTCATCCTCCAATAAGTATTAATGTCAGCTAAGTTGTCAGAATCGTTGGTTAATATTACAGGACAATGATCACTTCCACATAAATCGTCATGTACATCCCAACTATAATCAAGATATATAGAAGGGTGCCATAAAGAAAGGTCAAGAGATAAATAATGTCCTGAAGCAGGATGTAAGTATGTTGCCTTTTTATTATTCATTAGGCATATATCATTTTGGGCAATAAAGTCCTCTAACGTTTTACCCATATTATTATAATCGGAACATCCCCATAATGGGCTATGTCCATTAAAGTCCCCTACAAGAATATAAGGGGACGGTAATTGGTTTATTAAATCATCTAATTTTGATTTTTGAATATCTGAATTAGGTGGAAGGTAAACAGAGCAAACTGTAATGACTTTATGGACTGTTACACGAATGGCAACAGGCTGTAAATCAGTATTAAGGTTAATTTTTGAATGTGGCAGTTTGGAGTTGACAAGTATTGTCGATCCTCCAGACGCCCTATCACGCATTGTATGAATGTGATTATATATAAAGTAACCTTTAAAGTCAATATTATCACTTTCCTTCAGAAATGTCTCCTGAAGGCATAGCACAGCAGGGTTGAAGGTGGTCAATAAAAGTAAAATTTCATTAAAATTGGCTCTAAGGCCCCGACAATTCCAATGCACTATTTTGTTGTTCATGGGATTATATTAAATTGTATTAAAAATGGATTATCTTGGCGCTTTAATCGGTGACCTTGATGGTTTGTCTTTGTCTGGTGGAGATTCCGTCCGCATCAGGCATTCAAATCTATTTATAGAGTTTGACCGGCCAACTCTCTTCTCCCGGGTATTGGGAGGACTAGGTCCTCTTGTTTTCCCGGGAGGGTTTGTAGCTTCTCTTGAAGCTTTTTCCTTTGCGGCAGCTTTTCTTTCCTTTGTCTGAGGCTTCGAAATAACTTCTATGGGTTGGTTAGGCGAAGGTTTGGAAGGTTGGGTAGCGGTAGTTTTAGAAGATTGTGTAGATGAAGATGGGTTGGAAGAGGTAGTTTTTGAAGTTATGGTACTTTCAGAAGACTCTGTAGTTTTGCTTTTAGAAGACTCTGTATTTTTGAACTTGGTCGGAATTATGATTTTGTCAGATACTTGGTCACCTGATAGAGTTTCATATTGTGTCGAACTGTCCTGGCAAACCGAAGTGGTTGATTTTGTTATAGCAGCGTAAGAAGTTTTAGAATTGACAGATGTCAGTTTCTATTTCTACTTTCGTGAGGTCCAGAGCAATTCGGGCACTTCGGATCCGCTTGACACTCACAATTTGGTGAGTGAGCGGGTTCGCAACATCTTCCGCAGATGATATTGTTTGTGCAAGAAGACTCATGGTGACCAAATTTCTGACAATCAAAACAACGTAATGGATTGGGAATATATACCTGAATTTTGACAATTAGGTAACCTACTTTAATGGTGGTGGGAAGTTTAGGGTTATTAAACGTTAGGATTAATGTATTTGTGGCTATTCTGCGTCCGTCTATGGAGAAGGAACTTCTCCTGACACCACTCACACCCTGTGAAGTGAGTTCTGTCAGGATTTCCTCCTCCGAAAGTCCAGATAGGTCAGGCAACGGATGACACCTTTTGAAAAGTTAAGGGAATTATTCGGGAAGGTTTTTACTTTCAGTGAACAAAATTCTTGAAGTTTCAAATTTTTATCAGATATGGGCTTTCTGTGAGTTTCAATTAAGAGGCAGTCATTTTTTATTTTCTTAACAGAGTCAACAGTTCCAGTTAGACCTTTAATTGATTTTTCTTTAACAAAAGGTGATATTTTAGTAATTGGAGTTTTTTCGAGAGATTGGATGACGAAGAAGCGTGGAAAATTTGTGCTGGATGACGCAGTGCCCGTATCAGAGTTTTCTGAAGAAATTGTTGGAATCGGTTCAAAACATTTGCGTTTGCGATCCATGAGAATGTTATTTAAAATTTCGGCACTCTGAGTCACCACCCGCCTCGGAGCCCAATAAGGGGACGTTGACATGGAGTGGGTATCCGAACTCCCAACGCCATTGATATAAGAGTGTTATACTCTGACATGAAATACAAAATGTAAATGATGCCAGATTGATCCGTATAGCCGGCTGTCCACTAGATTATAAGTAAAAGGAGACAATTAGAGGGAGGGGGTTGCGTTACACGGTATACAATAAAGGAAAAGCAGAAATTAGAGTGGATAGTAGGAGGACTAAGTAAGTGTATACAATAGGGAAATAGTAGTAATCTATGAACAACGCGGCCAGCCGATTGGTTATACCGGATCAATATAACCGCCCGTCTACCCCGCAACTTAGGGCCAAAGTAGTGTGTTGACCAGTGCCGACTTATATGTCATATCTTGACAAGCCATCAAAGGCCTCAACCACCAGGATCCCCTCATCACAGAGATACAGGGTTGCCACCCACGGCAATCAGGTGGGCTACCTTTGGAGGGTTGTTACCCCGCTACAGGTAGCGGCAGCCGGAGAATTCTAAGGCCCCTACCGGCAGGGCCGCCTCTAATGTTTTACCCATATTATTATAATCAGAACATCCCCATAGTGGGTTATGCTCATTAAAGTCCCCTACAAGAATATAAGGGAACGGCAATTGATTAAGTAAGTCATCTAATTTTGATTTTGAATGTCTGAGTTCGGTGGAAGATAAACAGAGCAAACTGTGATGACTGTATGGACTGTAACTCGAATGGCAACAGCCTGTAATTCAGTATTAAGGTTAATCTTTGAGTGTGGCAGTTTGGAGTTGACAAGTATTGTCGATCCTCCAGACGCCCTATCACACGTTGTGTGAATGTAATTAAAAGTAGAATAACCATTGAAATCTATTTTATCAGTTTCCTTCAAGAATGTCTCTTGAAGGCATAGCACGGCAGGGTTCAAAGTGGTCAATAAAAGTAAAATATCATTAAAATTGGCCCTAAGACCTCGAAAATTCCATTTTACTAATTTGTTTTCCATGGGATTATATTAAGAAAAACACATTATTATGGAGCCTTAACCGGTGACCTTGGTTTTTTGTCTAGTGACTTTGGTTTTAGACATTTTTGGTTGGATTTGGATGTCTCACTAGTTGAGCATTCCATATCACTTTCGTCAGTCAAAGTGTTAAACTTATTACTTATTTTGATGGGATCTTTTGATCCAACCGGCCGCAATAGCTCAGATGGTAGAGCGTCGGCTTGCGGATCGGGAGGTCGTGGGTTCGAACCCCGGCCGGGTCATACCAAAGACTTTAAAGTTGGTAGTAGTGGCTTCCCTCCTAACGCTCGGGGCTACGGGGACAGCATTACGCCTGACTCGTCGGTGTCAGTATAATGGACCGGCCGGGTTCAGTCCCTGGGCACCTCATAAGTGCCCCTGTGCTGTAATGATAGAAATGTCGCTGCGCAGTATCGGCAAAAATGCCGGCTAATCCCAATCCCTCTTTTGATCCTTTTTGTTGGTGTCCAGATGGTGGGCCAATGTTTATCGTAGGTTTAATCTGTTTTCGCTGACTCTGTGATGTTGACTGTGTTGTCTGTTTTGCCGAAGCTGTTGTATTATTTGTTTGAGATACTGACTCTGTTTGAGTTTGCGCATCCTTCATGGTGACTGATTTTGTGGTTTGTTTTATGACTGAGGCGTAAGATTTTGATGGATTTTCGAATAATTTCCTAGCTTCAGGGTATGTGATTTTGTTAATTGTTTTGAGTCGAATATTTTTTTTTTCTCTTTTCCAGATTTCACACGTGTTTGAATAGGTGGTATGGTCTTTTCCACAATTTGCACATTTTGTTGTGGTGCATGCGAACTCATTGTGGTCGTCACCTGAAGTGCTACATTTGCAACAAACTTTAGTGTTCTTACAGTTGCTTTCATGGTGGCCAAACTTTTGACATTTGAAACATCACATTGGATTTGGAAGATAGATTTTAACCCTTATATGACTGTAGAGGATTGTGGTGAGTTGAATGTCAGAATAATTGTGTTAGTTTCAATTTCTAAACCATTTCTTTTAAGTTTGATTCGTTTGGCAGCTGTAACGCCTTGGCTTGCAAGATTTGTAACAATTTCATGTTCAGGGACGCCAGCAAGGACTGGATTTTTAATCACGCCTTTCGAAAAATTAAGAGATTTGTGCGGGGATGCAGTAATATCTGTTGTGAATATTTTTTTTCAATTTTAAAAGTTGGTCGGATTGTGATTGTTTAGTAACTTCAATCAGAAGAGAGCCATTTTTCAATTTTTTACTGATTTTGGATAACCAATTACGCCTTTGAGTGCCTTTTCAATTATGAATGAAGACATTTTTGATAGTGGGTCGAAATCTTTGTCTGCTCTAAGAACTATGAATTTAGGAAATTGTTCAATAATTCTTTCTTCATCAGAGTCAGTATCAAGAAGTATATTCGGTAGAGGTCGTTTAAGAGTGTTGGAAGCCATGAGGGAGTAGAAAAATAAATTCAACACTTGTGGTCCTCACCCACCACGGAGTCCAACAAGGGGACGCTTATACGGAGTGGGTCTCCAACTCCAAGCGTCAGGGATACACAAGTGTTATTCTCGAAAGGGTAAAGTTAGAAGATACTTTAATACCTCTCGATTAACCCATAAGCCACCACCTTCTAGGTTATGTTAGATAATAAAGGTAAGAAGTATCAAGCCCGGTTTGTATCAAAGAAGTAGATACGTATGGATAGAGAAAGAGGTGAGAGTATGTTAACCTAGGGCTCGGCGTGACCAGCCGATTGATCGTACCGGGTCCATACGACCACCCGTCTACACCGAATCCGGGGTCAAGATGGTGTGTTACATCCCACGGGTGACTACGGATATAACGTACGCCAATCCCATGGGTGCTCAACCGCCAGAATCCCCATCTCCGGTTTCACGGGATGCCATGCACGGCAAACGCATGGTCCATTTCCGGCGGAGTTTTACCGCTCTGCATGGATACAGCCGGCGTATTCTAGGCCCCAGCCGTCAGGGCCGGGTGACTTATGGGTGTACACGGATTAAACAGCTGCTAGATCAGCTTGCCATTAATGATCGATATCTCCTACCACAGTCTATCGCAGCTTAGATTTTCAACGTATTGGTTTGTATAATGTAATGTCCAGAAGTTCTTTGGCTTCGGAACCAACCTCGAAAATCTTCTAATGTGATGGATTTTATATATTGTTTTGCGGCATAATAAAGTTCTTGTATCCCTCCTTAGCCTGATGTTTTCTTTGGGTCGTAGTACAACTGATGTAGAAGTGCCTCTTTGTTTAGGACGCGTCCCATTTCACCTTATAAAGAAGTTCCTTTTGTTCTTTTTTAATAGGTATTTTCTCTCTTTTTTTTTAGGTATACATGCAGAACTGTCGAAGAATTTATTCTCCTCATACTCTGTATGCTCATCCTTTTGTATCCAATTCCACCAGTGTTTATTTCCAGAGACCTCCTAAGGAACATGGACTTCTCTTAGTCCTCTTGAAAATTGTTCCCACCCTTTTAAATTTGAACCCTTTCTGTGGCGAAACACATCGTTGACAAGGTCGATGATGTTAGAACCTGGAATAGGTTTTCCTTCATACTCTAACACCCCATGTTCATCCTATTGTAAATTGGGATGATCCTGCATCATGTTTAGCAAAAGATTAGCCTTGCGTCGCATTGTCCGAGAACACTGTCCATTATTCGATCCTTCAAGGTCTTCGATTTAGTTGCCTCATTATCGATCTCCGCGTCTGAAGATTTAACCGGTCCAGGTGCTTTTTTGTGTAACACTTGAAATTGATGCAATACCTGTCCACATTTTTTGCTTTTTCGAATTCGATCAATTGATCAGCTTCTAAAACACCATTCATTTCTTTTTCCAAAGATGAGATTTGGGCTACTTGTGGTGATGGTGAGGTTGTTGTTCATTTTACGTCTATTTATTTCTTCAAGTAATCGGGAGGAACAATAGCTATATTCTTCATATTGTTCGTACAATTTCACTGGCTAGTGGTAGATTCGCTTTGGCTAAAAGTAGGACAAGAGCAAGCATAGGAAGAAACCCTCCTTTTTAATTGAGAATAATCTTCTTCTTTTTCACTGACACTTTCTTGTTTTGCAAGCTGTGAACTTGTTGACGCTTCGGGTGCAACTTACGCTTCTGTGATTGTGACCATGGTATATTTCCTTTTAAAACGTGTTAGCAGCATTCAATAATACAATTTACTAGTTCTGCTGGGGCTTCTTGAATAATCATTTTCCTAATCTTTGTTGATGCTTCGGTCAAAGCAAGCACCATAAGAGTAAGTGGAATGTGAAGTTGGAATGAACCAGTAGAAAGTAAGTCGCGTTTATTTATACATACGATCATGTTTAAGGTAAGTTAAACATGGGAGAAAATATAGAACTGCCAGACAATGATGGTAAAGATGGTAAAGTTTGTGACGGTTTGTGCTAAGAGCTCTAGGTGTAATTTGAAAATGATAAAAAAGAGGGTGGTTGATAGTTTCGGTGTACCCGATGTTTGTGAGCGATTTCTCCGGACGGTAACAAACGGATCAATGATTTGGGGAAATGGTTGCTTCTTTCTTGCTGTTATTACGGCTGGTCGTTTTTCCGCTGTTCTTTGTGTTGATTTTTTTTCACTGATCCACTTGCAGATTGCTTCTGTTTGGGTGATTTTCGTTTAGTTGTTAGAATAAAGTTACGCACAGCTTTCGTTCCATTAGATCGCAAAATGGTACGAAAAATAGTACCACCATGAAAACCACAACCAACAGGATAAGTTGTTAGCACCAGGATAAGCAATTAGGATAAGTTGATGTGTGGCCTAGTCTACTTGCTGATCAGATAAATGTCAGTGTTTGTTTTGGTACTCTGATGCTCTTTTAAATCAAATAAGTCCAGCAGCTATGGTAAACCATTTGATCATTTCAGTAAACCCAGATTCCACTATTTCACGTCGATTGTTCGGGCTTTGTTTCCCGACTTAACGATTCCAGAGCATTCATCACGCTGCGATGTGTGTGTTCTATGGATATGTTGTCATGCTAGCTCTGTTTTTTACAAACACACACATAAACACAAATTTATCTAGCTCTATCTATATATCTACCTACCTGCCTACCTATCAGTCTATCTATCTATCTATCTATCTATCTATCTATCTATCTATCTATCTATCTATCTATCTATCTATCTATCTATCTATCTATCTGCCTACCTATCAGTATGTCTGTCTAACTGTCTGTCTGTTCTGTCTGTCTGTCTGTGTGTCTTTCTGTCTGTCTTTGGCGGGTGGGGTAAGCAGTTACCAATGACATGTAAACATTCCATCATAATATCAGCCTCTGGCAAAATATATATATTTCATGTTGGGCTAGTGATTGCATTGTTCAAACCATGAATTAAACTCTTAGTTTTGCATGCAGATACACATCTACAAAAAACAATGCTTTCAAAAAAAGAATAATGCATTCCGTCTTTTACATTTACGGGAAGTCTGTCGAAGTCGATCTGAACAAAAGGAAAATTTAGCTAAAACAAAACAAATCAATATGGCAAAATTATACCAGATTAATTATTAGTAATCATGTATTTCGATTATACTGTATAAAATTAACAATTACCTGACGTAATGTTGAAACTACCTTGAAATCTCATTGCCACTAAATAGCCATTGTTGATTCTGTCTGTATGGCCTCGTTCTGAATCTTGCGAGTCGTGACTCCTTAAAATCGGCCGATTGGGAACAGGGTCTATTGCGAACTCATTCACGATTTTTTGCAAACAAACACTATGACCTAGTTTGGTAAATAGGATAAAAACTGTAGCCTCTAGTGTGTTTAAAAGCAAATTGTTGACGCCGCACAACGGACGACAGATACCTCACGACGGACGAAGGGGTATTAGAAAAGCTTACGTTGTGCTCAGGTGAGCTAAATAGTTTTGCAATCATACTTTGGTCATAGATTAATTGTAAACACATCCTATAAATTTGTTATCTTCCCTTCTATAACTCGCATGATTTGTGACAGTTGTTTAAATGGACCTTTAAATGGCAGTATTTTCCATCTGGAGTACAATTCTGTCTAAACTTTCTTTATTGTAACATCATACTAAAACAATTTTATTCGTATGATACAAAATCAATACTCAACACAACTTCACATTTTTAAACAGTGAAGGTAAGAAGGGAAAAAATCTAATGGAATAAAGAAAACTACTCATGCTCATGTTTCGACTATTTATCAGGTGTATTCGTCAATCCAGTACGATGGAAACCTAAACGTGGTGCTGTAAATCATATTATTGACCCATATTGAGTAGGAATGTAAATCGAATCGTAAAACGATATGCGAATGTTATTTAAGTGTATTCTAACCATATTCGAATTTTCGGAACGAATTTGTATCAAAGTGGCACATAACAAGATAATTTGCCATTACGTTTAGTGTGTTTTTTCATTGTAAAACGTTTCATTTCTGCGATAATTGACATTGCTAGCCTTACTTTATGCAGAAGCGGCGGTAGATCTATGATTTTACAAGTGCATTTAATTTTTTAAGCGACGATTGCTTCATTTCCATATTATCAACCCGCCAATATTTTGTTTATAGTGAAAGACCTGAAGGTGTGTTTTTCACGCGGTCAGCGGTAATTTGCAAGAGAATACGATCAATGAAAGGAAATGCTAGTAAATGTGTGAACAATGTCCTTGTTACTTTCCAATTAGTATTATAAGGAACATTTAACTTTTTATGACAAACTATTTAGTAACCAATCGTTAAGACGACATGAAAAGCCCCGTATAATTTAGGCATTGCTAATTGGTCGGAGGCGATCGTCGCAGAGCGATTAGCGTCACTGACTTGTTACTCTTCAGTCCATTATTGACAAACAAATACTTCATTAACACTCATGTACATACATGTACAAAATGAGGAGCTTTACAATTTGTTTTATATATTACTACGTTAAGTTCGGTCAAACAAGTGAAATTCTAGAATAGAGGTGATGTAAATGGAAGTAGGGATATTTTGTTAGTAGGGAGGTTAGTGGGGGTGGGGTGGATGGGGGACACACAGGTTACATGATGACATAGCAAATGAAATTTTCGTAGAACAGCTGTTACACATTTTCATTATAAAACATATACTGTTAAAGAGAAAACAATAATAGATAAGAAAACCTCATAAGTAAAGTATCTCTATTTTTGCTTAAAAATTGATAAATATTGTACGAGTATTGCAGTAAAAGAAAGATTTTGAGGTAGTAGTTGTGAAAAGTATGGTTAAAAAAGTCTGTGATATTCTATGAAATTTGACAGAAGAAGAAACAAAACGATTAGCCTATCGGGTTTAAATAACAGAAACGGTGATGTTATGCGTTTAACATGATTGAAATTATGTACAGTATTATAATTTGTAGTGTTTCAACATGCTTTTCTTTTTTATAGTAATTCATAATTAATTAATCTTAATTAATAGAGAACTTCTTATCATTAATTACAAAACTAAAAGGTTATGTAAATGTTGCTTATGATTAATTTTAAGAGACTTTAATAACCCTGTGCTACCACTGAATTTATAAAATACTAGGCAACGTGGTATATAAATAACAGGCACATGACGTAGAAGAAGCTCAAACTCACATCTTAGAACAGGTGTTAATTTTCACAAACATATAAACAGATTTCAAAGGAAAATAGTAATAATGATAATTAATAGAATCTACTTTGTGAGATTACAGAAGTTTTCTCCCATTGTAGTGTGTTGCTTACCGAGACGAAATATAAGACACACGAGAGGGGCATAATAACATAAATTTTAGCAAGTTATCAAACAATCTGTCAAATGTATGACAAAAGTTGTAATAAATACATGATGAACAGTACACAAAAGTAAGTGAGATAATGATATTCAATTGGCAGTTACAAAGTGCACTAAATACAGCAAGCTAAAAAACAATCGTGGATGAATCTTTCACAGTGTTTAGGGACATTAAATATTTTTGCAGGTGCTTAATGTGGGTGCGCTTTGTTTCGGAAATTGCCTTATTATTTTCGACAGGAAAAGGGAAACGTGTTGGAGGGATTCAGGTTGTGCAGTAGACAACAGGAACAGGATCTGTGGTTATAGTACATACTGTGCGAGCCTTGCTGAAATAAATGGAGCCTTTCAGAGTTAAAGAATGGGCACTCGAGGAGGAAGTGTGTTTAAGAGCCAACGGCATTCATGTAACAAAGTGAACATGTACGGTTTTGGAGTGGGATGCCTTCATATCGTCCTTTTTCAATTGGTTAAGAGTGATTTGCAGTGCGGAATCTAAAGATGGTAAGTGTTTGTTTTTTTTTGTTTAAAGATTTGATATAATGTTCCATTCCATGATTTTCTTAAATGTTTAAATATATTCGACCTTGATTAGAACGTGTTAATTCTTTACGCCAATTTTGTTTAAATTGATTAATAAGTAATTGTTTCACTAGGTTATGAACTCCTTTAAGATTTGCGCTAGCCTGGTGGTTATAGATATATGGACGCCCTATTTGCTGCAATATTTCTTTTATTTTAATAAGCCATTCATAATTGTGATTTTCAGACAAAATTATTCTGTATATTGTGGATGATAGTTTGTTCTGTTTTCCTTTGACCAGTTTACTCCAATAATTAATTATGCGTGTTTTTACTATCAAAGACAATGGATAGCGACCTAATTTCCCGTAAAGAAAGTTTATTGGTGTAGATTTCCTCGCATTAGTTATTTGTCGAAGAAAGTTACAGTGTATTTTCTCAATTAATTTAAAACCCAAATACTTCAGAACCATATAAGAGTATACGGACAACGGTATGATAAAACAGTTTTAAAGTTAGGTCTATTGGTAAGTCAGAGATTTGAATCCTTGTTTATATAAGATTAAGATTTGTTGGCAACTTCGCAGACGTGCTGTCTTGCTTTAGGAAAAGATCCATTAGAAGAGAGTGTCACTCCTAGGTAATGGTATTGCTTGACTATTTCAGTGTTATTGTTGTCAATGTGGAAGGAAAATTGTTGTGTCAGTCTTACTCCAAAGATTATTACTTTGGTTTTCTTAATATTTACTGTCATGTGCCAGACTTTACAGTAAGAGGAAAATAGGTTAAGGCTTTGTTGTAAATCTTGAGGAGAATCTGCTAAAATAATGGTGTCATCGGCATAAAGTAGTACCAGTAGTTTAAGCCAACAGTCCATGTTTCCATGGTCTCCTATTTCTATGCCTGACGAGCCATTTGTAAGTAAATAAGTTTGAACGTCGTTCTAGAATATTGACAAAAGTAAAGGGGATAGATTTTCACCTTGCCTAACTCCGATATTACTTACAAAGAAGCATGAGAAACGTCCATTAACTGACACACATGATTTTATATGTTGGTACATATTGTATATAACATTGTAGATTTACCATTTATGCCATTATTTAGGAGTTTAAACCAAATACCGGATCTCCAAACAGTATCGAACGCTTGAGCAAAATCTATAAAGGCACAGTATATTTTTTCTTTTCTTTTTTCATTATTTCAATCAAAGCATGGAGTGTGAATATATGGTCTGTGCATGAATAATCTTTCCTAAAGCCTGCTTGGTTTTCATCTAGTACATTGTTTTCTTCGAGGTAATTCTTTAGTCTATTATTAAGTACAGAGGTGAACAGTTTACCCAGACAACTTAGTATTGTGATAGGTCTATAATTATTGACGTCGTTTTGATTACCTTTATTTTTATAAATTGGTAATATAATACCTTCAAGCCAAGAAGCTGGAATGTAAACTGAGTTAAAGAGTGCGGTAAAGAGTGGCAAACACTTATCCTGTGTTGCTGTTATGTGTTCATGTAGGATTCCATCAAAAGGGCTACATGCTTTGCCGTTCTTAAGATTCAAAATACATTTTCTTAATTTCATGCTCAGTTATTGTTTTATCTAGATTATTGTTCGATTGGATATTAGTTATGTTATCAAACCTATTGTCGTTTATATTATTTTCGTTCAGAGTTTCAAAATGCATAAAAAAGTCATCTACAGTTGGGGTTTCTTTATTTATTTGTTTTGGTTTTAGTGATGATATATATTTCCAGTATTCCTTAGGGTTTGTTCCGTTTAAATTTCGTAGTTTTGTTTGATTATTCTGCTTTTCTTTGGTAATATAATAATTCATAGTTTTCTTGTATGATTTGCTTAATTCTTTAAGCTTAGTTTTGTTTTCCAGTGAGGGGTATTTTCTGTAAATGGTTCTAGCGTTATGGTAGGCATTTCTTTCTTTCTGACAATTACTGTCAAACCACGATTTATTATTTGATTTTTTTTTGTTGTTGTTAACTTGATCTTTTTTTTTGTCGTTAAATGTTGCAGCTGATGCAGTCTTAAAAAGTTTTTTGTTTGTTTTGTTGTGCGTTCAATTACTTCTGGTATTTGGGTCTGAGAGCATTCATGTACGAGATTGTTAATAACTTCAGAATCTATGTTTACAGCAAAGCGCTCTGCACACATGTTATCCCATGGGGGTTTAGTAAGCGTTTTCGGTGTAACTTCCTCGTTTTGTTTAAAAGTTGTTGGTATGTTTAATTTAATATGTAATGCATTTTGGCGGTCCGATAAAATTGCATCAGTATGATATATTTCAAATGAGGTGATGCTTTCTGAAAACATTCAGCAGTAGCAATTGCATCAGTAGCAATTGCATAGTCGATAACTGATTGGTCTCTAAATGTGAAAGATCCTATACCCCGGTCGTTAAACATTCTGCCATTGACAATAAAGAGATTATTGCGTGGGTTTGTATCCCGGTCGGGGCGAAAACTTTCATTTGAGAAGGTGTTCCAGCTAATCTGCGATGCTGCAGTGGTTCTACCCAGACTTGTTAAATTAAAGGAGCTATCCTTTTAATGTTAACATATCGATTTAATAAGACCATATTATAATTTTGTTAGATGAAACTATAAAACAAATACAAAATAGCTTACAATTTTAATATTTTGCTCAACTTAATGCAAACAACTTATAGATTACATTAATATGAAAGAAGGCATTTTCAATAGACTAGGCGTAGGTGATATTAGATCAACTGTAAGATAATTGAGCAAAAACACGTCGGCAGGTTTTATTTAGAGACATCGCTCAAGTGTACAGCCAATTAACGGTCTTAATTGGTGGCGGTCGGATTGATGTTAAAATGTGATTGGCTGAAAATAGCTAAGCGTATTGGATTTTAACCCGAATGCCATAACATGTCAATTTGGTACAATTAGTTACCAATACACAAGTGACCATTACGAACTGTGATTGGCTAGTGTCAGGATTACCTGATTGTTGAAACTGATGAAAAACCAACCAGTCTAAAAATGTAAAATGTTGTAAGCTCGTGACGTCTGTAAACATGGGACGACCAATTAAAAGTCTGCAGATTAAATAAAAATTAAATAAAACTCAGAAAGAAAGTAGCAAAAATAATAGAGCGGAAATCGCGGTGACAGAAAATAGGAGAAGCCGCGATATTGTATAGGAATAAAATAACAATTAGGAAGTAGAGAGACAAAACACGCGCGATTCCGACCGAAGCTGGGTAGTCTAACGTTATTAGCTTAGCTGATTGCTCCTGCATTGAACTGACATGTGTGCTGGCAAGTGGTTACCAGCTGTATGCGTGATGTGAATGGGTCTAGGTGGGAGAGGGGACAGAGAAGGGTCTGTGCGCGGTGAAATAATTTTATGCTCTTAACCAGATGACAATTCCTTATCAGAATAAGAATATATGACATGGCCCCACCTCTTCTATACTAGAGCGTGTGCAATCTCATATTGCCAGCGTCGTTTGGAGACAATACGATCAACTAAAGAAATACCCTTTCAATTTTGAGTCACAATTGAATAAGACTGGAAAATATGCGAATCCCAAGATCCCTATTCGAATACCGTTTTAAAACTCGAACAGTCCCTAGCATCCTTATTTATTTCTACATAAATACTGCATTTTTAATTTTCTCTTAAATGTCAGCTATAAACGCTGACTTACGCTATCGCCAAAGCATGAGTATTTTTTAAAATAATGGGCTGCAGTGTATTTATAGTATTGACTTTGTTTTTTAATCATTCATACTTATGACATTGTTAAACATTATCACAAATAAAAATGCACTTTTAGGATTACAGTAGTAAATGTATTTAATAATAACTAGTTCTTTCTTTGATTTCATCTTTTTTTATATATTGCCATCAAGAGTTGTATGTCGATGATGGTAAGATGTACCTGTGTATCGGGTATTAAAGTAGAAGATAACCTGGCTGGGTCAGTACCGGAATTTGGGCCACTTAAGGTATAAATGGTGAAACTACCTCTCGTAAAACTACAGCCAGTATTACAGCTAGTCGAGGTACAAATCAGCTCTGCCTGGTCTCCACAGTTGTCCGATGTTGGTTAGCTATGGGTGGCAGTGTCTGTAATAACTATTAGAAATCTTCTTTCGCACTAATTGCTGGAAATAAATTTTGTATGCAGATAACTGAAATACTGTTGATGGCACGACAAACCCAATAAACATAAACATATTCTGTATATTTAAAAATGTCATTACACATATCATTTATTTCTATATGTTAACAAAAGCCTTCATTTATTTCTTGGATTGCTGTCGGATTGTGTTTCTGTTGACGTATCTATGTTAATCGCTTTCATATATATACATGTATATTTACAAATATTAACGTATTTTGCAAAATTACTCTGCTGGTACTTTGTGATATTGTTTAAACAATAATGATTAAAATGTTTAGATTTTTAAATAATGGTCGCCAACTGTACTTACCTACAAGAACCAAGGAGAAGCTCAATATTCCTGAAACTATTTAATTCATGAACAATTCTTAATAATTCTTACATTTTTAGTGTGTATAGTGCATAACACGTCATTTGATCCTACATTAATTTAAACTTAATGTCCGCCATATGCCACAACGCAGATCGTCCAAAATCGCACTGTATAACTGCTTCGTATATGTGTGTGTCTGCTACGTGAGGAACTTCAGAATTATGAGGCGCAGATGCAGTCGCAAGAGACTGGTGTAAAAATGTATGATATTTTGGTGTCTTTGTCCTTACAAATGTATTGTCTATAAAAAACATAAACACAATAAAATGTGTAAGTTAATGCCTCACCAATGTCGTATATCTTTTATAAAGATCTTCTTTGTTTTAGACCTAATTTTGGTTCAAATGCAATCATGCAGAAAGTATTGTATACTTAATGTAATGTTTCTGTATTTGTATTTTGGGTTTTACGGCACACCGACACTTAAAAGGTCATACGGCGCCGAATACATTGAAGTTTAACGACAGTATAATATTATCAGGTTAAAACTAAAATACGTGAGTAGAAATAAAAATCTGTCAGGTTAAAAATGTGAATGATGAAAACAGGTTAACATATTAAACAGATAAAATGCATAACGTTAGCATAACAAACATTTTAAAAATTTATAATTAATTAATAATACCAATCTCGTTCAGAAAGCAAACAAGCTTTGCATCGGATACTGTCGTAAATAATTCGTATATGTTATTGACATTGAAATATTTAGACCGAATATGGTCTGTGTCAATACAATGTAGTAAAATATGATTTACTGTAAGAGGTTCCTGGCAAGGAACACATTCAGGTTGAACTTCTCGTTTTTCGAAGGTATGAGTGAGTTAATCTAGTATGTCCGATGCGACAGCGGGTAAGAGCTACGTCTTCCTGCCTACTTTCTCTGCAAGTAGAGATATTGGCACCGACGTTAGGTTTAATGGCGTGTAATTTGTTGTAAACTGTATTATTCCAACTTGTTTGCCATTTGGTTAAAATATATCGATTGATAAGTGGTTTAAAATCTGTGGGGGGGATGCAAAGATCTGTCTCAGTAAGGGCTGAGGCAGATTTTGCACTCCTATCTGCATCCTCGTTTCCTCGGATGCCTACATGACTAGGTAGCCAAAAGAAAACAATATTTTTATTAAGACAAACTTCACTAAGTTTTAAAAGTAATTCTCTAATGAGGGGGTTGGAAAAATTAAGATTTTTAATTGACTGTAATACCGACAAAGAGTCAGTGAATATAACAAATTTATCGCCAGGATGATCAGAAATAAAGTCAAGAGAAAGGTTAACAGCCTGAATTTCGGCTGTAAAAATGGATGAGTCGGGTGGTAATTTTTGTTTAAAACAATGAATTGTACTTACGGAAGCACAGCCGACATATGAATCTGCTTTTGAGCCATCAGTATATATTTCAAGGTAGTTAGAGTATTTCTTGTCGCGCAGATCGATAAAATTTGTACGAAGTACGAGGGGGTCCGTTTTTGATTTATTATTTGTTCAGAAAGATAAATCGACTTCGGGAGTTTTAAGTTGCCATGGTGGAAATTCCAAAACATTATTTTCTATTACTTGATTTAAATTCAGTTGTGATGATTGAATAATTTCTAGCATTCGTAAACCAAATGGCTTAATTGCCTTTGGTTTACGCTCGTACAAGTGTTCATATTTAGGATTGAAAATAACACTATGTGCTGGAATTTTAGGATTAGACTTAACTTTGGTTATCAACTGAAGCGCAAGTTTCTCTCGTCTAAGGTATAATGATGGCTCATTAGCTTCAACGTAAAGGCTCTCCACAGGAGAGGTCCTGAAAGCTCCAAGGGCCAGACGGAGTCCCTGGTTGTGGACAACGTCTAGCATCTGGAGATATGATCTCCTGGCAGAGCCGTAAACAATGCTACCATAATCTAATTTCGATCTTACTAGTGATCTATAAAGTTGCAATAAAACTTTTCTATCAGCTCCCCAGTCGGTATGGGATAAAAATTTCAACAGGTTAAGAGATTTAAGACATTTAGATTTTAAATATTTAATATGCGGTATAAAAGATAATTTGCTGTCAAATATGACACCAAGAAATTTCGTTTCCTTGACGACAGGAATACGAGTGTTATTAAGAAATAACTCGAGGTCGTTGTGCAAAGTTCTTTTCTGACATAAAAGTACGCAGTTTGTTTTGGTGGGTGAAAATTTAAAACCATTGTTGTTACTCCAAGTCTGTAGTTTGTTACGGCATTGTTGTAATTGCCTTTCTATCGTTTTCATATTTTTTGAACGATAACATATAAGGAAATCGTCCACATATAGTAACAATCTACGCCATTATTTAGCGTTTTTACAATGTTGTTTATTTTGATGTTAAAAAGAGTAACTGACAATATACTACCTTGAGGGACACCCTGTTCCTGTTTATGAACAGACGACAAAGTAGACCCAATTTTAACTTGAAAATTTCTGTCAGAAAGAAAACTGTTAATAAATGTGGGTAAACGACCCTTGAGACCAAGGTCACCTAAATCTTTTAAAATCCCATGTTTCCATGTTGTATCGTATGCCTTTTCAAGGTCAAAGAACACCGCTACGAGGTGTTCTTTCTTGATAAAGGCATCGCGTATAAAAGTTTCAAATCGAACGAGATGATCGAGTGTACTGCGTTGGTTTCTGAACCCATTTTGAAATTCTGTGAGTAAATTATTTGATTCAAGATACCAAACGAGTCTATTATTTATCATTCGTTCTAATGTTTTACAAATACACCTAGTCAAAGCAATAGGTCTGTAACTTGAAGGATCTGTTGGATCCTTTCCCTGTTTAGGTATAGGATAGCGAATGCATTTTTCCACGAATTTGGAACTTGTCCGGAAAACCAAATTTCATTATAAATAGACAGAAGTAAATTTAATGATGTATGCGGCAGATGTTTCAAAAATTGATAGGGAATATCATCTGGTCCAGCAGCGGTATCATGGGATTTGTTAAGTGCTTCCCTAAGTTCTCTTAAAGAAAAGGGTTGGTTGTAATTTTCATTATTGTTCGACTTAAAATTGATTTTAGTTTTTTCAGCGTGTTCCTTCACATTTTGAAATTCTTTCGAGTAATTTTTCAAAGATGAATTTTTAGCAAAACTTTTAGCAAGAGTGTCTGAAATTTCTTTTTTGTTTGTTATTATTGAGTCTTTAGATTTTAGATGATTAACTGTAGCTGTAGGAGATTTACCGCTAATTGTCCTAATGGCTGACCAAACATTTTTAACTGAAGTTTTACTGGTTATTCCAGAAACAAATTTCTGCCAAGATGTTCTTTTGGCTTGTTTAATGATTCGCCTACTCTTTGCCCTTTCATTTTTGACATTATTTAGTTTAGTATTGGTAGGACGAATATTAAATTTCTTAAGTGCCGCTCTACGTTTTCTAATGGACTTTTTGCATTCATCATTAAACCAAGGTTTGTTACGCTTTGACTTTGTCGTGGTCTTAGGTATACACTTTTCGGCTATCCTATGAAGAATTGTTGAGAATGAATGTATTTTATCTTCAGCATTCTCAAATGTTGAAATAGTCAATTCTTCAGTACAAAATATTGAGAATAATTCTCAATTTGATCTGTTCATTCTCCAGTAAGTATTATTGTCAATTAAGTTGACAGAATCGTTGGTTAATATTACAGGAAAATGATCACTTAAATCATAAATACATAAATCATCATGTACATCCCAACTATAATCTAAATATAAGGAAGGATGACATAAAGAAAGGTCAAGAGATGAATAATGTCCTGAAGCAGGATGTAAATAAGTTGCCTTTTTATTATTCATTAGGCATATATCATCTTGGGCAATAAAGTCCTCTAACGTTTTACCCATTTATTATAATCAGAACATCCCCATAATCGGCTATGTCCATTAAAATCCCCTACAAGAATATAAGGGGACGGTAATTGGTTTATTAAATCATCTAATTTTGATTTTGGAATATCTGAGTTAGGTGGAAGATAAACAGAGCAAACTGTAATGACTTTATGGACTGTTACACGAATGGCAACAGCCTGTAAATCAGTATTGAGGTTAATCTTTGAATGTGGCAGTTTGGAGTTGACAAGTATTGTCGATCCTCCAGACGCCCTATCGCATATCGTATGAAAGTGATTGTATATAGAATAACCTCTAAAATCGATGTTATCATTTTCCTTCAGGAATGTCTCCTGAAGGCATAGCACAGCAGGGTTAAAACTAGCCAATAAAAGTAGGATTTCATTTGAGTTGGCTCTAAGACCTCGACAATTCCAATGAATGATTTTATTATTCATCATATTATGGGATATTCTTAATTTATTATTTGGGTGCTGTTACATGTGACCTTGGCGGCTTGTCTGATGAAGACTCGTCCTCTATCAGACAGTCAAATTTATTTGGAGAGCGTGTTATGGTAGCTCTCCGTTCCCGAGCTTTGGGAGGGCTACGCCCTCTTTGTTGCCCGGAATGCCCAGAGGTCTCTTTCGGGGTGCTCTGGGTCTTAGTTGTCGTCTTTTCCTCACTTGTTGCAGGTTTGGAAGAAGGCTGGGGACGCTGTGATGAAGAGGACTGAGACTGGTTAACAGTGGTTAGCTTATTTGGTGTGTTGTTGGATGACTCAGATACCTTATTTTTTTTTACTTTGTGGGTATTATGACCTTATCAGAGATTTGATCACCAGAGAAATCCTCATACTGGGTAGAGTTGTCTTGTCTCACCGAAGTGTGCATGGTCTTTGTTATGGTGGCAAAGGAGTACTTCTGGGACACAGGTGTTAACTTCTCCTTGGCCAACTTACGTGCCTCGGGGAATGACACACCCTGTGTGTACTTGATTTTCAGTACTTCCTTTTCCATTGTCCATACTGGGCAGTCTTTAGAACGTGCTTCGTGTTGACCTGAACAGTTTGCGCACTTTGGAGCATTAGGACAATCCACGGCATTATGCTGAGAATTTTCGCCGCAATTGCCGCAGCGGATTTCTTCCTTACATTGAGATTCGTGGTGACCAAACCTCTGACAGTCGAAGCATCTCAGAGGGTTTGGGATGTACACTTGCACTTTAACAACAAGGTACCCGACTTTGATTGAGGTGGGAAGTTTTGGGTTGGTAAAAGTTAGGACTAAAGTGTTTGTTGAGATACGACGGCCGTCTTTCGAACAGGAAATTCTGCGAACTCCGCTTACCTCTTGGGGTTGAAGTTCCTTCAGAATCTCCTCCTCTGGCATGCCGGAAAGGTCTGCACAGCGTATGACGCCTTTCGAAAAGTTTAGTGATCTGTGGGGATAGGTCTTTACTTTGAGCGAACAGAATTCAGTTGTTTTCAAGATTTTGTCAGAAATGGTTTTTCGATTTGTTTCAATGAGAAGACATTCATTTTTCATTTTTTTAACTGAGTCTACTGTTCTGAAAATACCTTTGACTGATTTTAAAATGATAAATGGAGAGCATTTGTTATAGGCTTTTTGTCAAGAGATTCAATTACAAGAAAACGTGAAAAGCTATTGCATGTTGAAGGCTGTGTTTCTGAGTCATCCGAGTCATCTGATATTGTAGGGATAGGGTTTGTGCATTTCCGTTTGCTATCCATGGGGAGTTTTGGTTTTAAATTCGGCACCTTGGCTCACCACCCACCACGGAGCCCAACAAGGGGACGTCTTATGGGAGTGGGTCTCCGACCTCCCAACGCCAGTGATACCAGGATGCGATACTCCGACATAAAATATACAATAAAGCATACAAAATACCAGATTGATCCGTTAAGGGGGGTGTCGACCGGCAACTGGGGTATAGTTAATAGGGGAACATTTGAGAAAATAAGTTTACGGAACACGGTATATTTGAAGTAAAAGGAGAAAAAGAGTGGAAAGTCGGAGACAAGAAAGTGGGACGAAAGGGAGTAAAAGCTAACCCAGCACCGGCCGAGGGGTTAGCCGATTGGGGATACAGGACCAGCACCCCGCCCGTCTACCCCACAACTTAGGGCCAAAGTAGTGTGTTGGTCAGGGTTGACTTATATGTCAATATCCTGACAAGCCAACAAAGACCTCAACCACCAGGATCCCCTCGTCGTAGAGATACTGGGTCGCCACCCACGGCAAACAGTTGGGCTACCTTTGGAGGGTTTTTACCCCGCTACAGGTAGCGGCAGCCGGAGAATTATATGCCCCTTCCGGCAGGGCCGTAATGTTTCTGTTATCGGAGGTTAGTGACTGTGCTGTAAATTTTATTCCAATGTATAATCTATACTTTAAAAGACTTGTGTTTGCAGCAGAAGACTTTCCTACTTTCCAATGCCTTGTGCTTTCGATTAAATAATAGAATAGTTTAAACAATTTGCGTACCATTACCGCTTACAGCGTTAAACGGTCACCGATTAAACAACGCTTTCAAGCGCTTTGGTTGTTATATGTGTTCCAAGTGCAGTGTCATTATGTTCTCACTGGAAAAACATATACAAATAAACTAGAGGATATACGTATGCTGGAAAACAGTATTTCGGATAAGAAAAACAAAAAGCACAAGGGAAAAACACAAAGTGATAATAAGTGTTTCATTGTTTTGTAAGTTATAGTTTGGGCTAAGTGCTTGTTAGTAAATCCATACATACACTAATAAGAATATATGACAAAGTCCTATGAGCATTGCAACATATACCAAACTCCGAAAAGGCACAGAACAAAGGTATTTCACATGCAAGCCAAGCGAAAAGTAAGAACAATTTGTGATGAGTCATTTAACGGGTCGTGAAAGCGGTGAAATGATAAAATGCCCCAAATTTTGAATGCTCATAACTATGAAGTCTTTTGTCCGACTCTTCTAAAACTTTCCAAAATTATGTATACATTCCATAAGAACAGAATGGCAAAATATAAACGTGAAAAATTACCTAGAAAAACGTTTTCTTTTCTTTGAAATTTTTTTTTCAGTCATTTTGTGGGGGCAAAAGTTCATCTTCACAGCAAAGCTTATATAAAACAACATTTAGCAGAATTATTAAATACACCCTAATGGAGGTAGTATGGAGCTTAAAATTTTGATTACCTTAACCGTGTTTGATAAATCTATCACCATAGTTTTCAATGTCAAAAAAGTAGTCCCTCTTTGAAACAGAAAGTACATGTGTTTTCACTTGATTTTTAAAGTGTGTTTTTATGCATGTTCTAAACACTCACTATGAAAATTAAGTGAGCTTCTACGTTGAAAATTGTTTGAACAAACTTATGTTACAATAAAATTGTGTCTATAAACATATTTCCTGGGCTAAACTGCTCATAACAAAAAATGGTAGTTTTATCAATATTCATCAAATTTCACTTTTTTGTGAAGTAATCTTAATAAATTATGATATAATATGTTATAACATTGGTTTTGATGTATGGCATGAATATTTATATGAAAAAATAATGAACTTTGAAAATTAAAATTTTATGAAATGTGCCGCTTAAGCGACCCCTTAACGAAAAAAGCAAACCCGACAGTTACCGCCTTGAAACGGTCAGTCGGCAATATGGACCGACTAGGGTGCTTAAACCGGTTTTACAGAGCTCTAACCTCGTACTTCCTGACGAGTTTCTCAAATGCAAGCAAATGCAAGCAATGATAAGAAAAACGATCGATTAAATACAAAATGTCCAAGCGCTGATATTTTCTATAAGTTATGGCGAAAGTAGTGACGTCATTGAAAAATAATGTCCCCATAGTGTTTAGAAAAGAATATGTTTTTTCTTCGATTTTAAAAACTACACAAAAATGGTTGAATATAAAAGAAATCAACTTTCTGAATCATCAACAAACATTACCGGAGACGAATAAATGGTTGTACCTTCCTGTTCATGTGAAGATGGAATTGAAGAACCAAAGTTCAAAGTCCGACAGAGGAAATACACGTAACAATCCTTATAGGAGCAAGGTGGAACTTACAGTAGAGCATTTTGTTATCTTTTAATCTGAAATAATTGTAACTTGGTTCCTTTTATGTTTAAAGGATTCCAAGAAACAAGCGAGTATAACACTTGTATTAAAAGATGTGTACAACTCTTAATTCCAATCAGCATCCGACTGTTTATTCTTAAACATAACATATAAAACACAATAACTTTATGAATTAAAAAAATGTAAGATCACTAAAGTGATCAAGGATAAAAACTTAAGTTAAACAATAAGAACATAATTAAAACCGTATCTTAAAATCTTATTTAACTAACTTAGAAATATGTAGTGGACTTAACATGTAGTGGACATTTGCATCTTTCGAAATATTAAATTATCCAATAAATTATATCACATAAGTAGTGTAGGGCGGGGATATTGTACCGGTACCATATCGAAATAAAATCTATGGTACTGAAGACATATAAGGAAAAAATATGGTACCCAAAATGAGAGTATGGCACTAGGGAAAAAGCCAACAATAGAATTATTGATTTTTTCGGTCTGTTAAATTGTAAAATTATGTCCCAGAAGATATGGCACTGTAGACATATAGAAGAATGGCAAATTGTTAAAAGTGTACCATTTATAGTACCAAAGGTATATACGAAAACAATGTATGACACTGATGTTTGTGATATGTGTATGTAAAAAGCGTGAAATATTTAAATCAATGGTACTAATTGTAACAGAAAATGAAGGGACATTGACGTTGTATTTTCGGCTAATGAAGGTTTGGCGAACTAACGACGCGGTATTTGTATTTACATTTTTGTAGCTACAGAAAGTAAAAGTACGTTTAGAGGCGATGAAATGAAAACAAAGAAAGACGTCAGTTAATAATTTATTTGCAAAAATAAAGTGTTAATTAAATAAGTTATATTTGATGAAATAGCTCCAAATTTTAATATTTTTCTCTACTTAATGCAAAAATATATAACAGGCTATGAACTAATCTTATAAACTATTTAGGTTATATATATATAAACATGAATATGTAGATGATGCATTTTCAAAAGGACCAGACGCAGATGATACTAGATAGCCTGTAAGACAGTTGGGCAAAAACACATCGGCAAGTTTTATTTAGGGAAATCGCTCAAGTGTACAGCCAAATAACGGTCTTGCTTGGTGGGTGGTCGGATTGATGTTAATATGTGATTGGCTGATTATAGGAGTATCGCTTGAAAGTTAATCCGAAGCCATTACATGTCAATCTGGTACATTTAATTACCAATACACAAGTGACCATTACGAACTGTGATTGGCTAAGGTCAGGATTACCTGATTGTTGATAAACTGACATAATACCAACCTGTCTAAAGATTGTTTAAAAATTGTAAGCTCGTAACGTTTATGTGTGTTAAGTAAACTTGTGACGAACAATTACAAAGTCTGTAGATTTATTTGTTTTGTTTCTTTGTTATTCCGAAAGAACGTAGCAAAAATACAGAGCAGATGTCGCGGTTAAGGAATAAAAGAACGATCATGAAGTAGAGTGACAAAAACAGAAAGTAATTACAATAACATTTTGCTTGCAATTGGTCTAGTTATGTTTTCCAAAAATAAAAGACATTCTGGTGAACTGTTATCGAAATGTATAGCCTTTTATAATGTATTGCATTTATCACACGCAATCCCGACCGAAGCTGGGTAGAGTCTCTCTTACGTTATCAGTTTAGCTTTCATCCAGATGGCAATTCCTTAAAATATTAACAGGAGCTGTATAAAAGCTAGCATTAGGTAATTTAAAAAGGTATTTTCTTTTCAATTATATAGGCCTTCTTTTTACATTCCTTTTATTTTGACATCTTAACCATATGATAAAAAGACCTTCAAAGCGGTATCTCTTCCCTTTCCATCATTTACGCATGTTGTGTTCAAAAGAAAAGAAGGACAAAACTTTAACTGGCAGAAACCCTTGCTAAGGATTTGGTCATAAATCATTCGTTGATATTCAAGTTACAAACTAAACAGCAATTGTGCCTATCCGCTTAAGACCAATAATATTTTGCTGGCAAAATGACTATGACGCTTCATATTATAGTCATAACGCGATCATTAATCTTCTAGGTAGGTCATCCTCCTAACTTAAAATTATGTTTTGGATCCCAGCCCGTTTTCTGAGAACTTAATTGAAACGCATGAAAGATAGTTAAGTAGTTTAAGAACTGTTAACAGACCACATGTCCTTTGATGAATATGCTTGAACTAACATTTGGTTTCAATAGGAAGTTGTCACAAAAAACTATCAAAAGTACCACATACATACATATTTGAGCAAGCAGACAAAGGCGTAAATAACAAACTAAATGTGACAAAAACATTGATACAAGATGTTACACAAATAGGAAACCCCCAAAGTTACAAAATTACAGACTGTGGCGCTTAGATTGGATTTTGGAGCTATATCTTGTATTTCCTTCAGGGTTTTCTTAGAGACAAATACTGAACATTAAATAATCCCGTAAAAAGGAGATTACTAACAGCATCAGGAGTAAATAACACAGAATACTATGTACAACAAAAAGTTTAACAGTAAATTAATTATCTAAAATATACATAATATGAGATTAATACTTCGACATCTGAACAGCTGATCAGAGAGACTAACTATTCAATCAATACCATCTTATAAGGCGAACTACATAAGGGCATAGTGATTCATTGGTTAGGAAAACATATAGGGTCCAATAAGAATTACCACAAGTATTTACATCTGAACTTCCTCAAGGCATTGGCATTAAAAGTAAATGTAAAAGTGACAGATGTACATTTCTAACGCGAAGGAAAAATGTGTAGAAAAAATGACCCCAAAAAACCAAGCACACACAATTTGTTATTGTAAAGCGATTAAAAAAACCCAGATCCGATAGTAAAAAAAATACCGAGAGCCTAATGAAAAACAGTGGATACAGTAAAAAGGTATACCATACAAACGAACTAGTGACTACAACTGTCTCGCCTATATAGAGCAAACTTGGAGAGATGAACAGCAGTCACTGTCCATGTTAAGATTTAAAAACATCGTCATATGTTGTCTAAACGATTTGTCTTGATATCAGAACAAATCCTCGGTATGCTCTTGAAAATGTTAGTTCTTGAAATAATTCGTTTATGTTACCTAATCAATATTCAGAGAAAATAACAAATACGGTCTTCATTTCACTATTAAACTAGTTTAACAAATATATCTTTGGTAAATCTACTGCCCAAACCTGGTATTTCATACATAAATCAACATTTTAATATAATTCTCCTTAAAAAAATATCAATTTATTTATAACGACCGAAAAGTGTAGAATAGACACTATATACAAAACAGTCCACAGCATTATTATTTAGAACATATTAAAACGTCCATGTATGCATCGTTTCCTAATGTTTAAGTTTTACTACGAATAGGAAAAAGTAAATAGTTGTCTTGATGTAGCATTATTATATTAAGTAACGGAAAAGTCATCAAACTCTCATTAAATTGTGAACTTATTTCCTTGAAGAAAAATAGTCAAATTATGAAACACGAAATCTAAAGAACTGCTGGTAATCAGTAGTTGTTCTTGTGTTACATGAAATTAATTAAACACAATTATAAGCCTTCATTTTAAGCGTGTATCTTCGTCTGGATTTACACCAACCAACTCCTAATTAAACATTAATGGATTAATAACGTAGAACCGACATGAGCATTCCATATATTCCATAGCAGTAACATTGTATAATGTTGTGTAATCTAAATTAACGTCTTTAAGACATTTTTATTTCGTATCGGTGGATTCGCCATCACCCTCCGGTAAGGGTTTTGCAGTTTTCGTGAAATCAATCTCTCCGTAGGTCGTGACGTCATTCAGGCCATGGATTACATCGTAGTTGGCGGTGTTATCAAGCTCGAGGTCTGCATAGATAAGGCCATCGCCGTTGATATTCTTCTAAACCAATAAACATAATTAATATGTAATCAAAAGTATGATATTCGTGTAAGCACCACTTCATTGATATGTTTTAACCATGTTAAAAAAGACATTATTTCAGGCATGATAAAATGCACAGTCAACTTAATATCATTATATAGCAGTTTCATTCAAAACATTGATAAGCAGTCGTAACTCTGTTATCTATGTTTCGTACATGTTGATGTCGATGTTTTCCTGCAAATTCAGTATTGATTTAAATCTAAAAAAATAACATTTAAACTGTTAAAGCAACTTAAAAGGCTCTATATGCATAGACATACACATATTAAATTTGATATTTTTTTATTAGATTAAGCGTCTATTCAATAATGAAATGCTGTGTACACCGATGAAAAAAAAACGGCCTAGAGAAAAATACACACAAGTACCTGTGGTTATATTAATATTTTGTTCATCAATGGAATAAGTAGCTGATCGATTTGTTTTTGAAAAGAACTACTAAAATTATAACTAGACAACAGTTTTGTACAAAATCTTTGTGTATAATTAAAATATATAACCTATGTGTGCGCATGTGTCGCAGGGTTGTTAAAAAATGGACAACAAGAGGTAAGACAACCAGATTTTCAAAATTGATGGGAGCCATCAGTGTCGCATTCGCCTGGATGTGTACATTTGCAGATTATTCACCCATTTTGTTATCTATTTTTCTTGAATACATGTGAAGAAAAGTCATATTAAAACATATTGCTGTGGAAATGATGTACTAGCATACTTTTCATATGACTATCAGTAAGAACACAATAAACAACATAGATTTAAACGTTATGCTCAATACACTGACAATTATACATGCCAATTGAGTAGTGTATTTAATAAAATAAAATTGCACATGGTATTATGGCTGATTTTGGTATCAAGGAACTGAAATGTTTCAAGAAATATGTACATGAACGTTTGTGACTTTAGCAGTCTGTCCATTATAATGAATGTAAGCGTGTTTGACATAGTGGAAAACAGTGACGTAAACTAAGTAGAAGGGTTTATCTCATTACTACGGATCTATCAGTTTGTGCACTGACAGACTACACGTACCCGTCCCAGATCACGCTCACCGAGAATCAGTTTTGACGTCATCATGACAAATGAAGAAAGACATGTTCGGATTTACGCATACCAGTATGGTCGTTGACTTTAAACCTCCAAAAGCAATCATGATTTTTTGTAACAAATAACAGCATTAGTACACTGTTACTTTTATTACTTTAATGACAAGAAGGGTAAGGGTGAACATATGAAATGGACATAAAGACGTGTTAAACAATTTTTATAATTAAAGAACTTGTGGTTGCTTAATTAGATCGCGCATTTTTGTTGGGTGAAAAACACAGAGATGTATTTTATTTCAAAACTGCTAATAACAAAGGTACCTTATGTATCTGATGCCGATTGGATGTTGGGTGGTGGCCAAATTCCGTCTCAGACACACGGGGTACAGGGCGCGAGCCTGTAATTCATATATTTGTCATTTGTATCAATAGCAACTACAAACTCATGTTCAGTTTAGATATTTAAGCCATAAAATTTATATCTTCTTATTCTTACCAAACCTGCGTATTTTTCCATTGCTTTTAAATAGAAAAAAATGTTCTAGTGCCACAGAAGCTGTGTTACGGCTAGCACTATACCATTTATAAATAAACAACAGACAATATTATTGTGTATGTCCGATAAGAAAGCAACGTTATTGTTACTGAATATTTTATTTTTAATATCATTCCACGGTTTATACCATTTTAGACCAACATATTCAAAGCTGTTAGAATACATGTAAAGCTTTAAACCCTCATTTTACCTTAAACATGTTTTCCAACTTTAACATTTACATCAGATGTGGTATAATACTATATATATATATAATTATATATATATATATATATATATATATATATATATATATATATATATATATATATATATATATATATATATATATATAATATGAGCAATGGACACTTTTTCTGACTATTGTAATCCAATGCACAAGATTGATGTCTCAAATATTCTAAAAGGAGTAGTTATGTATGTACAGAGTGCTGATAGCCTAAAGAAATTGATACAATAAATGCATAGAAGTACAATATACTTTTTCTTTCAAAACTATTTGTTGACACAGTGCACAGAAGGTAGAGCACTTAACATTAAATAAACGTAAAATGAAGTTATGTTAGAATATTGATATAGTCAGAATTACACGAGCAGAGAGCACATAATCACTTTTAAAGCACACAAATATTCACACGTAAGTTTACTGTTTTGACTCTTTTTAATTCATGTATACACGCCTCGTTTGCATTCAAAATGTATTGATACTGTTTGTGCATTAAACCGTAATGCTATATTGAGTCATAGTATTCGACGTAGACGTGTGCGGTCCGAAATACTTCCCAATTTAAAGTATTTATTTCAATGACGTCACTACTTTCGTCATAACTTATAGAAAATATCATTGCTTGGACATTTTGTATTCAAATAGATCGTTTTTTTTTGCATTTCTTGCATTTGAGAAACTCGTCAGGAAGTGCGAGGTTAGAGCTCTGTGAAACCGGTTTAAGCACCCTAGTCGGTCCATATAGCCGACTGACTGTTCCAAGGATGGTAACTGTCGGGTTTGCTCTTTTCGTTAAGTGACTCATCACAAATTTGTTCTTACTTTTCGCTTGGCTTGCATGTGAAATACCTTTGTTCCGTGCCTTTTCGGAGTTTGGTATATGTTGCAATGCTCATAAGACTTTGTCATATATTCTTTTTCAAACTTATGGAGAAATATTTAAATCAACGGTCCTTTTAGTCAATTTAGTAATACGTTTTAAACAAGTCTTAATAAAGTTTTGACACATTCTTGTCCTACATATAAGAGTTGGACGTTGGGGCAAAATGTGTTTAAGCCTTTTGATCTTTGGACAATATGCCATTAAAATAGGCCATTCTTGTTGTATTAAAAATATTATAACATTATATCAATGGCAGGACCCAAAGTTAAGAAGATCGGCTACATACTAGTAATAGTTAGATAAGTATATCATACAGAAAATACAAACAACAAACACATATAACCTATGAACAGTAACCTATAGCAAAATATCAATCAAAAAAGGGGCAAAGGTACTGCATTCAAGTCAGAAATCGTAATCTATGATAAATAATTTGCATTTGGATAAACGATTGTGAAACTATTGCAACATGGGTGACTCAAGTTTAACAATCGAAAAAAAGGGAGCTAACTATGATCTCATTTTGATTTGAAACCGTTTGAAAGAGAAATGTTGTGCTAAGAAGACGCACATTGAACGAATGGAGGAGGGGAGAAATGCAAGCTCTAGTTGGTGCTTTTATGTTGTGAAGGTCGAATAAATAAGCTACATTGCTTTGAGTTAAGAGAAGTTCTATTTTCTAGAAATATACTGTGCGCCGAACAATATATATTGTCTAGCGCACAACATAATTCTAGATTTCAACATAAACTTATGTAAGAAAGCAACTGCGTTACTGGATGAGAAGATCAAGATTTAACCAAAATCTTGGTCGATGCCAACTGCTCACGGAGTGTTTATACATACCTTTTCCTTTTATAGGCAATGCATAAAGATCTAAAATTTAAAATATAACATATATAAAATGTTTCTGCTATAAGTAACGAAAATATAACATCTTAAAATCAGACCTTAACCAAATGGAAATATCATCCTGATTTTGTTGTAAGATATCACTTTTATAATTGCAAAGTTAACAATTATATAGATTATTTTAATTTTGCTCATGATTTTTAAATACTTGCTTTGGACGTTATATGTAATTAACTATTTTTTTCAAACAATGTTTATAACAAATAGGCCTCAGTTACATTGGTGGTCTTGGTGGATGCAGGCAAAGACTGTGTCGTGATTTAAAAACGCCAAGGGAATAAACATATGCGTTCCTGTCTTGAAGAATATGTCTTATTTGTAAAAAGGGATTCTCTTCAGTATTTATTGCACATGTACAAATAGATGAAGAAATCTCCTTGAGAGCTAGATCTATGCAAGATAGATAACAAACCTAAAAAAAATACAACTGACATTTCAAAATGATATTATGGTTGCATCGACATAACAAGAATGAACGATTTTAAGAATGATACGAATATGCCCATAATGTGCACAGTTGGTTTTAGATTTACCAAAATAATTTATTAATTCTGAAAGTAGTGATAGGTGCGTGACATGTCGATATGTGTTTGGTCATGCATGCAATCATTTTTAGCAAACTTAACACTTATTATGTTTGTGCTGAAACTGCCTAGTAGTACTTCCGAAGGGTAAACGGCGCTTAGGTATAGGCGCCCTGAATAGGTTAATGAAAACAAAAGCTGTCATTTAAAATACTTTTTATATGTACCTTTCTTCTGCTTAGCAACAACATTATACGCATTGTCAATCAGTTTAGTGCGTCCCTTCTTCTGTGGTGTAGAGTATACATCACGTACTGAAGGACCTGGTTGAACATTTTCTGCAGGGACGTACATCGCACAAACAGCAGCGCCATCTGCAGGAAAAATACTCAATTAACTATAATGACAGTATGGATATATTCAACAACATATGGGAACCCAATTAATTCACCGCCATTTTGCATTTTTGGAAACATATATGTGCTTGTGCTGTCGCCGTTTGTTGCTTATGTTATCTTAACAAAAGTACTAAGTTCTCATTCATTCTTTATTAATATTGGTGCAAAGAATGAAAGGAAATCATACACAACAACAGATCAGACTTTTAAATAAATGAAGTATGACCGGAGTGAACAGCAAAAATATAAATGATATGGTATTTGTTCTAGCGTTTACATTTGACTGGCATGAGCATTCCTTTGTCCTATCTCTTCAAATTTTAATCTATATAATAAAATGTGTTTACCCATAGACCGTTTGGCAATAGGCAATTAAAAGTAGGCCATTCTTGTTGTGGTAAAATACTATAACGTTATATCAATGACAGTACCCTCATTTGAGAAGATCGGCTAAATACTAGTGATTATTAGAAAAAAGTATGTTATACAGAAACAAATTTATAACGACAGTATTGTTATATATATTACATTAATGTAATTTACCAGTACTCCTCTAAAAACGATCCATGTCAGTTGTGCTAAGTAATGTTATATTATTTTGTTTTGCTAAAAACATGTATATGTTTACGCAATAAAATGTTGTATTGTATATGAATGGTAACATGTAGTAAACATCAATAGCGAAAAATCGAAGGCACTGCATTCAAGTCATTAATCGCAATCTACGATAAAATGTATTATTTTGTGCTGTAACTGCCTATTATTACTTTCGAAGGGCAAACGGAGCGTAAGTATATGTGTCCCTAATAGGTTAATGAAAACAAAAGCTGTCATTTAATATACTGTTTATATTGACCTTTCTTCTGCTTAGCAACACCATTATACGCATTGTCAGTCAGTTCAGGTCGTCCCTTCTTCTGTGGTGTAGAGTATACATCACGTACTGAAGGACCTGGTTGAACATATTCTGCGGGGACGTACATCGCACACACAGCAGCGCCATCTGCAGGAAATATACTCAATTAACTATAACGACAGTATGGATATATTCAACAACATATGGGAACCCAATTAATTCACCGCCATTTTGCATTTTTGAAATCATATATGTGTTGGTGTTGTCGTCGTTTGTTGTTTATGTTATCTTAACAAAAGTACTAAGTTCTCATTCGTTCCTAATAAATATTGGTGCAAGATTCCATAACGAATAAAAAGAAATCACGCACAACAACAGATCAGACTTTAAATAAATGAAGTATGACCGGAGTGAACAGCAAAAAAATAAATGATATGGTATTTGTTCTAGCGTTTACATTTGACTGGCATGAGCATACCTTTGTCCTATCTCTTCAAATTTAAATCTATATAATAAAATGTGTTTACCCATAGACCGTTTGGTAATAGGTTATTAAAAGTAGGCCATTCTTGTTGTGTTAAAATACCATAACGTTATATCGATGACAGGACCCACATTTGAGAAGATCGGCTACATACTAGTGATTATTAGACAAAAGTATGTTATACAGACAATAGAAACATATGTATCATATGAAAGGTAACATGTAGTAAAACATCAATAGCGAAAGAACGAAGGGACTGCATTCAAGTCATTTTATCGCAATCTATGATACAATGTATTATTTTTGTGCGGTTACTGCCTATTATTACTTCCGAAGGGCAAACGGCGCATAGGTATAGGCGCCCTGAATAGGTAAATGAAAACAAAAACAGTCATTTAATATACTTTTTATATGTACCTTTCTTCCGCTTAGCAACAACACTATACGCATTGTCAGTCAGTTCAGTGCGTCCCTTCTTCTGAGGTGTAGAGTATACATCACGTACCGAAGGACCTGGTTGAATATTTTCGTACATCGGGACGTACATCGCACTCTCCACAACGCCATCTGCAGGAAATATACTCAATTAACTATGACGACAGTATGGATATATTCAACAACATATGGGAATTTTTTGTATAGATATATGTGTTTCTGTGGTTGTCGTTGTCGTCGTTATATGTTGATTATATTAGTTTAATCTTAACAAAAGTACTAAGTTCTCATTCATTCTTAATACAATATTGGTGCAAGATATATTGTTACAGACTTTATTTTGATTTTTTTTTTCACATTAATATCGAATACACAATCACGGAAAAACTATACAACACTTAAGCAGCACTTACACCCAGCAATATTAATATTTTATTTATTGCATATATGATAATGCATCAAGTCGTAACATTTACATGTCCCCTTGAATAATTACCCGAAGTGTCTTCCTCATTTGCGGGGCACCTAAAAAAATAAGAACATATTTTATTTATTTCGTTTATTTCGTTTACATAACATCCTTTACTCAATTCGCCTTCCTGTGGATATCTGTTTTTTGGCGATACGCCGTATGTGCGAAAGTGAGATTGTGCCTTTCTTAATCGCCATACGTATTAAAACTTACTTATTTAATAAATGAAAACTTGCCACAATTCTTAAATTGTTAAGCGGATACAAGCTGATCATTATTTCATGCACCTTTGTACGTAAAATTGGTTTGAAAACTCCAATAACCATGGTCTGAATTCGGAGTTCACTATTAACGGATAAAGTTGCATGTTTTTGTTATATGCCTTTTTAACTTACATGGACACTTTTTATTTAATATTACATATAAATAACAGGTAAATCTTTATCACACTATTAAAATAAATCGAGTATTTTAATCAAACAAACACCGTTGTTATTAAACAAAGAATCTTTCATACCTATTGTCTCTAGCGTTAACAAATACCAATCCGACTGAAAAGAAAGATATTTATGCTTACAAATGATATTAAACAGAATATTATTATTTTTATTACAAAAAGTAATATTATGATATTAATCAAAAGTAAACCCGAAGCTTTGTCGTAACTGTAAAAGCACTAGGAATGATACATCAGATCATGGGTGGTAGCCAGATGTTCTATTCTAACAGTATCAATGTTTTATGTCTATAAACAAAGAAGTATTCTGCCGTGATAAAAAAAAGATAAATCACGGCATAAAGCCGGACTATTTTACTGCAATTTCCCTACCCATTTTTATTGTTAACCAAGCTAACATATTGTGATTTATAAGTTGTTCTTGTCGTTCACATGGCCTTCGCATAAAACGTTATCCTATCTTGGAAAGTAACGGTTTGTTTTACCAATAACATTAGTATTAAATGGTAGTAAAATAAATAAATAAAATTATGCAATTTCGTCGGTTACTGATATTTAAAAAATTAACCAGGAAGTACGCGGGGGGTAATTAGAACAGCCAAGGGAAACAACCTAACAATATTGCGTAAATCGTAGTTTGCATTGTAGTTCGCATTTGTTTCCCTTTTAAGTCAAAATTTCTTGTAGAACGTGTTAGAATGGATATAGATTTTAAATAAGATCACGTAAACTTAAAATCTATTTCCTAAATAAACCATGCTTTTGACAATGATGAACCTTTGTCCTAATAGATCCAAATGTTTTGTACTGATAGTTTCACAATTTCATCTTGTTTCAATTTACTCCAGATATGGCTGTCCGAATATATGTACGATTTTCAGTGATTTGTGAAACTACAATTTGACAAATATTTTTGGTACACTCAGTATAAATTTGATGTGAATAATGTAAAATGGTATGATTTGTACTGTAAGTGACCTATTTTATTTGATTTAATGAGGCACTTCTGATATTCTGAATCATACGTTGACATTTCAAAAGAAGTTGCGTTGAAGTATTAAATATCTATTAGAACAGTACTTTGCAGTAGATCGACTATTTAAGTAATACTTATTTTCAAACAGATGGTCACAGTAATGCGCTAAACACCAATAATGTCATTTTTTTCTTAAACAGCCAACCTGTCTTAAGCAGAAATTTTTAGGCGGTTCTTGAGTTACTTCTGAATACAAGTTTAACTGTACTTTCATGTAAATTATGTAAGAAGCCCAACCTTTCCGGTTCCTCAAAACGACAACCACAATAACAGCCACAACCATGACTGCACAGATGGTGCCAACAGTTCCCCCTATCAATGCTGCAGTAGGAGGATCCGGTACAGAGACATCTGAAAGCATCTTATGACGATCAGAAAGGGTGAGGGACTGTTATCTTAGTAATGTACAATTCGTAATATTTTTGTAGAGTGATTTCTGTATTATTGAATTGTTTAAAAAATAAGTTGTGCGAAGATTATCACATCGAATAAATTGAAATCTTACACAATAACTGATCATACTTTAAATAATTGAAGAATGACCAGAGTGAAAATCAAAACACATAAATGATATGGTATGTTTTGTTGCGTTTACATTTGACTGGCAGGTGAATATTGTCTTTTCAAATTTCATAGGATTTTACATTCATAGGACTTTGTCATAGTTTTTGATTACGATTAAACGAAAGCAGAATGTTTTACTTGACTACACATTTTTCTTTTTTTTTCACTAAACAAAAGTCTACACTAAGAGTAGATTGAATGTACAAGTAGGTACCTCCCACAGTGGTAAAGTTCCAAATTTTCGAAGAACTGTTACTTCTTCCCGCACTGTTATAAGAAAACATTTGCACGTAATGAAGCGAGTTTCTTTTTAAGTTGGCCAAAATAAATTCTTTAGGTAGAATGTCCAGACCGATGTAGATAGACGTCTTGTTAATCCATGTTGTGAGGTCGGTACTGATCTGGGCTACCAGGGTCTGGTTGTAGCCTCCGTTGGATCCAGGTAACACAGTCAGTATCACCTGGCCTGGTGTAATAGCGACGATGTCTCTAACTGTGGGTGCCGCAGGAGGTCCTACGAAAAGTATTAAGTGCCATTTCAACATAGACCCCAAACATATATTTTCCTTATAAATGACTGTCATATGCTGTTTCCATTTAAGAAATTGTTCCGGGCATGTACGAAATAGTATGGTCTACTAGAGGTCCCGTAAAAGGCTTTGAGTCTGGTCGTAAACGGCATTTAGTATAGCATGCTCCCTAACTGTTTACTACTGAAACCACCAAAGTGAAGGAGTGTAGTTGCTTTTAAGTTCTATGGTATGTTTTATAAAGGTCATGTGTACTAATGTGTTAAGCTTTTAATAAACGTCTTAAGCGAAATTAATTATTGATCCTTTCATTCATGTATATACAAACAATTTAAACTATTGTATCAAACACTTATAATTGTTAATAACTATTGATAATAGGATCCGTGTTTATTGAAGGTATTCAAACAAATCTTACCTCCAGAAACAATAGTGATGCCTACTACCGACTGCCCTTTACGGTTTGTAACAACAATGTCGTAGTCAGTGAAATCTTCTGGACTTCTGATTGGTATCTTAATTGTTGCTACGGTTCCTGTCTCACTGACTATATGACTGTATACCGGGAGTTTAACATAAGTCTTGATCTCTGTAACATTGCAGCCGGGGAAAAGTGACTGATTGCCTTCCATGACTTCGTAGCATCTTACAACACTATCATTAACGTTGGACCAGTACTTGATTTTAATGCTAGCATCCTGGCCTAGTATCCCGATAACACGAACTCTTTCACCGCCAGGCCACGGTTCCATCAAAACTGGTGGTGCTTTTTTATAAATATAGGTCAGACACTTAGCATTCATTGAAAATACTGTCTATATTTACAAGTTAGTACAATGGAAGCCCAATACAAAGGTTATATTAAAACTAATTTAGTGTGAAATATATAATTGCAGATGACCAATAATCGAAGTAAATATAATTATTTGTATGAAATGTATTTATTCCTAAATCCTTAATTATTTTTTTTACACAATTTTAAGAACTGCATAAATTGATCTGCGTCTTAAATGTTTTATCTTTAATAGATACGTAGGTCTTCGAACGGATGAGTTTGATGGTACAGGTGCGAAATATAAATTAAGAATATAAGAAGTAAGATATATGTGTACATGCAGAAGTGTTTATATGCGTGTACGTGTGTGGTTAGGAGTGGAAGGGAATGGGCTCGTTTGTGTGTGTGCGGGATGTGTGTGTTTCTGTACGGGTGTATGTGTGTTTGTGGGGTGGGGGGTGGGGGGGTGTGTAGGTTCACTCTGTTGAAGTAGATGGATGAGTGCTTTGAAATGTATGTACTAGAAGCTGCATTTGATTTATATATAAACGTGTGTCCTAGAAGATATTGTGTACGTATGAGTTTGTGTGCGTGCGCGTCCGCGTATGCGTGTGTGAGTGTGCGTGTGTTGTGTGCGTGTGTTTGTGTGTGCATTCGTTAGCGCATGTTTGTGTGCGTGCAATAAATATGTGTGTTCTAATATTAAAGATCACAGTGATGTGCTTGATCACTGTAACAGAGTATCTGCGTTGAGATGCGTGTGCTTTATGAAACAAAGTGTGTACTGGAAAATGTGTGTGCTTTATATAACATAGTGTGAACTGGTAGATACGTGTGTTTTGTATAACATGGCGTGTACTAGTAAATGTGTATGTTTTATATGTTTTTATGTTTTATATACAGCATGTACTGGTAGAGGTGTATGTTTTATATGTTTTGTATAATAAAGCGTGAACTGGTAGATATGTGTCCTTTATATAACAGTGTGAACTTGTAAGTATGTGTGCTTTTTATAACATATTGTGATTTGGTAGATGTGTGTGCTTATATAACAGGATGTGTACAGAGTGTGGTAGAAGTGTGCTTAATGTAAAGCAAGAGTAACAGAAATTTATAGAATTTGGAAACTACCACCGCTGATGTGTATAATTTAATGTAGGCGTTTTGAATGTTGCGTTCCAGTTTTAAATAAATTGGTATGTTTTCTTCTAAAATTGGTATTTAATGTGTCTCTGTTTATAAAAGAGAAAGCTCAAAATAGTATGTTATATTGTCTTGAGTAGAAGTGGTTTGCTGTTGCGTATAATTTGGAAAAACATTATAATATTAGACAAACCAACAATACATGTTACTTGATTGGTTTGACTCAAACTATTCAAGATATGTAAATATATATATATATATATTTTAAAACTAACTCGCTAAAGACTAATAGTTCCTTTTCTCTGCAAGTATTTTGGTTGATGCTGAAAATATAAAATAGGTTCGCCATAACGCTTTTTACCGGTAGATGTTTTCACAAAATTAAAAGGTTGAGACAAATGTGTGTTTATCTGTGTGCACAATATAAAAGAGTGTGTACGTTTCCAGTAAATTTTTCATGATTGTCTATTTATTAGTTAACTTTTAAAGCAATAAGAGAGTATGGCATATAAAATAAATCTTGTTTATAGATTTAAACAACCTTCGATAATAAGTGTTCCATTGCCGGTCATGTACGTTTGGTTAGTGCCGTACACAGCAACACCATTACTGGCCGCACACTCAAACACGCCTGATCTCTCGTATGTGCCATTCGCCAATGTCAATGTCGTCCCATTAAACGGTATCGTAGCAACTCGACCATATCCAGGCCAGATCTGCACCCAGTCCTGGTACGTATATTCGGTCGGGTATCCTTTTGCTGTACATGTGACGGTGTAAGGCGATGGTGTAGTGGCTGACACAGTCACAATTGGTGGATCTGGTAATAAAAATCAAAGAATGAATAAGTATAACATAACTCGCGAACAGCTGCAGTTATTCTGTTTTTAGAAACCAAATAAAGTTTATATTTTAAAAACAGATCAAGAATGTTTCAAAATTATTGAATGCACATCTTTTAAAGATGACAAATTTATGTTACGTGTATCTATTGAGAATTATTTGTAAATGTAGATTCTTCATCTATTCAGCCGTGTTTAATTCTGGATTTACATCTCGCCGAAACATTATCACCATTATGAGAAGGGAGATCTACTAAACATTAGGAAATAACAATACAACTGTTTAAGTAGAACCACTGACCGATCGCAGATCAAATTATCACATCAATTTTTCTGACTTTGTGTTCGGTCAGACTCACCCGCACCCCATTACAATTTGAACCGGCCGCAATAGCTCAGGTGGTAGAGCGTCGGCTTGCGGATCGGGAGGTCGTGGGTTCGAACCCCGGCCGGGTCACACCAAAGACTTTAAAGTTGGTAGTAGTGGCTTTCCTCCTAACGCTCGGGACTAAGGGGACAGCATTACGCCTGACTCGTCGGTGTCAGTATAATGGACCGGCCGGGATTAGTCCCTTGGCACCTCATAAGTGCCCCTGTGCTATAATGATAGAAATGTCGCTGCGCAGTATCGGCAAAAATGCCGGCTAATCCACATCCCAAGAACACCACATAACAGATGCATTCAGATGTCATCAGAACTATATATTTCACTAGGGTATATATTTCACTAGGGTTAGGTTAGAAAAAACTGTGTTTCTAGAAAAAATGTTGATAATGTTGCCTTCTAGATCTATCAAAGGTGTTTTACTTCTATTCTATATTTTATTATTTCTACTCTACGTTTCTTCACAGAAACTAACATTTCACGATAAGGTAGGCTTCCTTCGAGTCAAGACTACCAACGTTGTTACCAGCGTAGCATGTGTAGCTACCACCATAAGTCCTGTTCAGACGAGGTATTACATAACTAAATGTGTTGCTTGCAAGCGATCCGATGCCACTGGCTAGAACCATGTTTCCTTTATACCATGTGAAGTTGGCAGGAGGTTTACTGGACGCTGAACAGGCCAGTGAGACGTTTGGTTCACCTTCAATGGCTGTGACGTTTGGTAACGTCTGTATCTGACAAGAATCTGGAGAAATTGAACGGCATTTAATACATAACACTTAACATAAGTTACAAGATACTTAATAAATGAACACATTTTATTACATAGACATTATATTGCTATTTTTCCAGGAACAAAACGTGCTAATTATACGATTCTTGTCCCAATCAAAAATGTAGAAACAAACTCAGTAATGTGGTATTTCAGTCAGGGACCGCATAAATCGATGGCTGCTGGCTGTCTCAAAGAACATCACATCGCCATCAGTGTGTCTCGTAGGTTGTGGAACAGTCTTGAGGAGACGATAGTCTCCTCTAAAGCTCTAGGTTTGTAAAAGGTTTTAATCTAGCTTAGTAAGCTTGTTTGTCCGACTTGGACATACTCCATAGTCCATAGTAGATATAAGATCTAATCTGAGATGGAAAGTTGTGTGTCAGTTGTTACATTGGATGGCACAACATGCACTTTGAACTGCCTTCTCCATAACAGTTTCATTTGAAGGGAGGCTTAAAAACACAATCCGAAAACTTAGTTGTTAAATATATGTACTTTAATTACCTTAGCCAACGAAAAGGAAGATACGGGCAAAACAAAATGTGGTAAAATCGAATCCGGGATGCTCTGTACGGCTTGGAAATGCTCTACTAACTGCTCCACTGAGTATTGTAGCACCAGTGTGTTATGAAGTGTTATTCAACATTTCGACCAAAAGGTTATTTCAACATAACCTACATATCCTATATTATGACGTCGATAGGTTTTAAACTGTGCTTGTTTAATAAGGTCGGGCAATATGAAGGGCCAAATGCCATTCTTCCAAGCAGTATTCTAAATACGTAATTGTTTTATACCTTATGTACTTATTTTATAATGTTACCAAACGTAGTTGTTTCCAGGAAGTAAGTATGGCTTTAGGCTTAACATAAAATGCCGCATAGTTGCATGTCAAATTTTGGATAAAATACTGGGAAAATATTTACCCATGTTACTAGAGTGACATAAAATTAGTTTATGTGAAACAACAGAAAATTAATCATTTAGTAGACTCTTCATAGAATTTAATGTAAACTACGCATACTTACAGAAAATATCCAGATCTACGTATGAGCTAGTAATGCCGTAACTGTTGTGAGGCCTACACGTGATTCTATTATCATCCATATACCTGGTCGGTGTGATGGTCAGGATGGTTGATGTAATCATTCCATTGTTGTCCCCAGGCCATCTTCTATAATTGCCTGTATTCGGAATGACATCAGATCCGTTATACCACGTGATATTGGAGGCGGGGTTTGAGGAACCGGAAGTACAGTTTAGTTGTATCTGGTTGGTTCCTGTAGCTGGTATTGCCTTGTTACCCGATATGATCACGGTGTCCGGCCCGGGACCGACTGAAGACGAGATTAAAATGATATCTGCATTGTTCTCCAATTAGATAACTTAAGCATGCACATGTTCTTTTATACAAAACAAACAGACATGGCATACTTAATTATACTGATGGTATTTATAACAAACTTATAGAACACCTCGGCCGTTTTTAACCAGAAAGTCTGGATCTACTAGATTTGGAAATTCACTTTCAGAAGCACTCTCCATGGGTCGAGTTTTAGCTTTCAACACACTGGTAAATAAGTATATTTCAATAATTAAACACTGAATCTAGTACGGATTAATTAAGTTATTCTCCATTTTTATAATGTTTGTCAGCATTGCATTTTTATAATTAATAGTGACCGTTGTCAAACATGCCAAATACACAAGATAAATTACTTTTGAAGCACGTGTCTCGTTTTTATGCTGATACCGCTAATGTTCGACGTTCATAGATTTATGTTTCAAGCCATGTGAAATAATTGGCAAAATAAGTTCCAGTGCTTTTAGCACTAGCAGGTCTCCAGATATTTATAATGATTTGTACTATTGTTGAATTGTTATTTCACTAAATCAAAACATTGATAAAACATTTACGTCAATAATTCAATCTTATAGTAAACTTTATATGTTGTAAAATTGATCTTAATGTACATCACTAAAACATTGGTATTCGATATATTGGCATATTATTAATGTATGCAATGTTCACTCTCTGCGACTTGGTAATAAAAAAGCAAAGAGTAGCTGACACCATGTAACCAAATTAATCGCAAAGTAATGCAAGCGACATAATTGTATTGTGAAGTAATGTTCCCTATATGAATAGCGTATTACACATATCAATAGAAAAGTACAGCATCTCTCAACTCGAGCATTTGATAAAAATAGACTCTTTGCAAGGCGAATATTCATATTATTGTCAGACTATGAGTTTTCTATATTTATTTTTCCTAAGGTGTAAATGCCAACATAACGAAGGTATAAATGCCAACATAACGATGGATGGATGACCTTAATTTACTGTACATGGTGTTATGTGATGAATTTTTGAAGGTGTAGAATATGTGTTCTTTTTGCAAAATCGATTAAAATATAAATGCATTTATAAACAGCTATGTTAGTAATGGTACCTTTGATGGCGTGGTCGTAACACATGCACGTCAGGAAGATCAAAAACATTCAATGTTTGCATTTTTGTTTGTTTGTAGACACACACTTCATTGTTGTATTTTGTGTTTTTGTAAATTTTAAAACTCAAAATGGTCATAATCATAATTTGTATCTATGTAACGGGTTTGCGTTATTTGTTTATGTGCTACCTTTAACTTAACATACAGTTAAGTCTAAAAATATTCCTGCTATAGTGATCATGCTAGTATTGTGGTTTATTTACTTTTTTCTTCAGTAGAATAATCGATGGAAAGATACGGTTGCATTATTGATAGCGGTGTCACCTGTTAGATACCTTGCTTTATTTTACACATGTCGTCGCAAACGTAAGTGAAAACACATTCAATGAATAGACAATCTTAGTTTAAATCTACATGATTTAACTTTTGGAAATCACCTTTTTATACAGTATATACGCTGAAGCATACAGTGTACTTTCATTTTTTAAAGATAATTTAATATAGTAACATATTATAAAGTGATTATTTAAATGGTAATATGAATGTTGAAAAAAATGGCTAACTGAAATTATCATGAAAAAAAATGTTATGAGTCTTTTTGTAGCATGTACATTAGCAATTGTGGATTGTAAATAAATATATGGCTGATGATAAGAAACAGTGTTGAGAGACACTTGTCAATAACCTTAATTACAAACTCGCATTTTCGTTTATAAAGAGCAGTTGTCACGAAATTAGCGCAACCAAGAAATGACTGAACAGTTGCACAGAAAAAAAATATTTCAACAAGAAATCTTGGTTTAAAATTTACTGCTTTACAAGTTTTAATGGTTTATAACTTAAATGAGTTACCACACAAGACTTTTGTATTCAATGGATGTAATCACACCTTTCGTCATTGATGCTGAACTTTAGTAAGTGAATTGTAATATATTAGTTGAAAGTGAATAACACAAAAAAACGAGAAGTTGCCGGACGCATTCATGTTTTGCCCAAGAAAACACAAAAAAGACTTGTTACAGATGATCAGATAATATTCGGAAAAAGAGTAGCATTAAAAAGAGAAAAGCTGTGATCAATACTGGACCTGGAATAACTCTAGATGCAGTCATAATTTGATTGGACATCAAGTTTGGTAGTACAGATACACATAAAAATGAACTACAGTAGTTGTTCTAGTCCAACAAAGAGCGAATGAAGAAGAGTCAAACTATGTCGCAAGATTAGAAAACATATATAAGCCAGTGTCAAAAGTATATAAAACATATACCGGTAATAAAGACGAGAGTATTCAGTTTGAGGAAATATAGATAGAGCTATATAAAATAGTTTAAGTGATATCAATAACGGATAGTTTAAACTATCATTGCATAATATGTATATATTTAATTTTTAAGGACACAGCTTTCCTTTAAAAGAGGCATTTAATTACTTTTATAATTCATATACTTTATTGTAGTATGTTAATAAACTAGGTCAATTATAAATTTATTTATGAATAAATAGTACGGGTTTAAAACAAACAATACCAGAAAGACTATACAACCACTTAATTCCATATTGACACTTTACCTAATAACTGTAATACTTCAGAGAAATTGTTATTTGCCTGATTAAACGAGCTTCTAACGATTGTCGTTGTCATCGTCTCTTTCTCTCTTTGAAATAAGTTTTGATAAAAAGGTGCGTATAAATCTTCAAAATTAGTTTAACTAATATACCAATGTATTAAAATAAAAAGTCACATGAAAGTAAACAACTTGCTTTCTCAGAAAATGTTTAATACCTAATCAAACCAAACGCATCCTTTATCACCTCATTATTTTTAGAGGAAATGAAAGAGAATAATAATAAATAAATAAACAGCATTATTATTTAGATAATTATTTCTAATGACGAATCACGTGCAAACTTAGAACTAGGTTGTTTTTTATGTATTTTACATATTATAGTTTACGTTATTATTATATAATAACGTTTATATGCTCGAATCACACCTAAAAAGGTGATACATATGCCGCTTGAACGTACACATTCCATCGTGCAAGACACTAGTAGGTAATGGACATGGTACTTTGAAACAAAAGCATCTAGGACTGCAAATGTATTGTTGCTTTGATATAATGTACCTAAAAATTATACAGTTTCTGATTTTATATAATTTTCTTTTGACTGTCATTTTATCCAATATTGTTGTAAAAGTAGATAAAAATGACGCGTGTTGCATAAGGATGTACCCAACCTATACTGAAAAAGCATTTGTTTGTTTTAATTCCCTAACCCTAAGGGCACGTGCGGTAATATTGACATCGCCGGCGACGTTGTACATTTCCGCTTTCGTCATTCCCTCTGTTCTTTCCAATGCTCTTGCACAGAACTTAAAAATAAAATGAGAGGCTGATTTTGCTTTGGGATAGTTTTATCCCTATCAATCGGTAAAATATGTGTTGGCATGTGGCTTAGTTCTTTACATATTTTGATAAGGTAAATATTTCTGAACGTTTGAACAATGTCATTTTTGACGCAATAGACGTTCTTGCTAAGTTTGTTAACTACTTGCACATTTTTACCAACACTTTCTTAGAAAAGTTTACTATGTGCACTTGCTCGGATGTTTGTGAAGCTCTACGTTTCCAATAAGACAAGATTTTCATAAAATGCTGTGACACTTTATTTAGACAAGTAATTGGTATTCCTATGGGAACCAACTGTGCACCATTAATAGCAGATTTGTTTTATACTGCTTTGAACGTAATTTCATGTTAACTTTATCCCCTTCTAACCAAAGCCACATTATAGAGGCTTTCAATTTAATGTCACGCTATCTTGACGATATTATTACTATAGATAATCCTTTCTTTTCTCAAATGATCCATCTGATTTACCCTCCAGAACTTACCCTTAATAAAGCAAATAACTGACATTTAAATGCAGCATTTCTAGACATTGAGATCGCTATTTTTAATGACAACGTCTCTACTAAAATCTATGACAAGAGAGATGATTTCAACTTTTGTATTGTGAATTATCCATTTCTTGACGGTGATTCTTCCTATGGTATTTACATATCACAACTTACACGGTTTGCACGAGTTTGTACTAAAGTAGAAGATTTCAATGCTAGAAACCGGTTTATTTCTTCTAAACTGTTACAGCAAGGCTTGCGTTTTCATAAATTAAGAAAGGAGTTTTCAAAATTCTTCACCGCAATTGTTTTCTTGCTTTAAAGTATAATAGCAGTATGAAAACACTTATGCTGAAAGGCATAAGCCATCCTGCATTTTATGGAAATGTTTTATACAAGTTAAAGAAAATCAAGGGTCTCAATAACTTTTCTGACCACTTTACAAAACGTATCAGAAAATGTATTGCAGACGGTTACAACCCGGGAATCCTTCGTTGTACTACATTGCTTGCTATTGACCCTTTTACAGTCAAGAACTTACATTGCTTTTAAATTACACGATGACCGGACAGGTCGTTGAGATTATATGAAAACAGTGACTTAAAGCCATAATTGGACAGTTACTGTTGGAATTCTTGTCTCTTCATCTCTCCAATCGTGCCCTATATAAGGGAGACAACTTAAGTAGTCTCCATACCCTTTACTTGAGATTGCACAGTATGTATAACATTTGGATTTTGGTACCTTTATTATATATAATATGTCAACTGCGGATAAATCCTCGGCGTTTATGATATGTTTTTAAACGTATTAACTCTAAACAATACTACGTTTTATTTTGTTGATTTTCTAAAATTCTATTATTTCTTCCGTATTTTTTACATTTCACTTTTGACACTTTTGGCATATGACGTCATGGCATTGTATGCCATAATTAAATTAATCTTATTATATATCAGCCCTTGGGCTGTTTTATTTGTTCTTATAATATGTCAGCGCTTGGGCTGTTTTATTTCAAACTAATCTTTCATTTCGAATTTTTACGTTGCCGAGGCTTTTATCTTCTGTACATACAGTACATATGTTGTTAGTTAATTTTATTACTAGATATCATGTATGTATATAAGTTTATTTTATCTGTTTTAACTCCTGATGCAGGTGCTTACTGTTAGTTGTCTCACTTTGACGAGATATTGTTATTTAAACTGTTTGTTTGATAGAAAAACCCTAGAAAGTGCGAGGTTGGAGCGCTCCACAAACCAGGTTTAAGCACCCCAGTCGGCCCTTTTGCCGATTTACCGATCCAAGGCGGTAACTGATGGTTTTTATTTGTGTGTGTGTGTGTAATGTCTCGTCTCTGTGTTGTTGTTTTTTCACATTTACATCTACATGTACCTTTGTCTACAGGTAGATAAAATTTAAATATCTGTGGAAATTTTGATAGGACCTTTTCTTATTTACCTATACAACTGTATACGAATCTAAAAATTCAATTTTTCTGTTGACATTAACGTGACATTGTATGACGCATTTTTATGATTATATGCATACTGGTATTTGAGATACACGTGGTCTTCACTTAATACAGGACTGCAACAGGTGCAAATTACTTTGATAATACCTGGTACATAGAGACTGTGATGAAACTGCCAAAACAAAGTGAACCAACCCCATATAAAATTATAGAAACATCAAGCGAAACACGAAGAAAAATATGTTGGCAATAATTCTTTGGTTATAGTTTAAAAGCAATTCCGGTTAGTTTTAAATAATACCATTGATAGGCGACATGATGCTTGAAAATTGTTTAATAAAACCTAAGATAAATACTAGTTTTTGCCATTGGTCAGACCTTTGGGTCTCAACTCTTTCGTAGTAACTGGCAAAAGTTGTATTTTACAATGATATGAATAATGATATTTTACCAATTTGTTCTACCGTCCTCATTTTATGAATTAAGTTTTGAAATTTTATTAAAATATCTTGTATAAAAGCAAATTTTATATTTTTGTGTCACGTTTAGAATACCTAGCCTTTGTGAAATTATTTTGGTTCGGGTATTATAAATAGCATACAGCACATACTACAGCGCAGGGGCAATTTTACGTATAAAATGAAAAACGCGAGGAGGTTTTAAAGACGATGTAATTTACAACCAGAGGAAAACATTTTCTTACACTTGACATCTACATTGAATGTCCGTGTGAGGGGTGTGACCAGTGATGAATGTGACACCATACATGTGACTCTCTGTCCGTTATCCTCAGCAATAACTGGTCTCTCTAACACGGACACCACGGTAAATGTCTCAGATGTCGGGTCGAGGCTCGCTGCATTAGTTGGTTTAAATGTCTGATCCCGGTAATACCACGTGATGTTGGGAGCTGGTCTGCCATTGGTAGATATACATTGAATGGTCATTTGGCCTCCAGATATTGCCTCGCCTGTCTGTGACAACGTCGTTATGTCTGGTTTTACTGTATACAGTCATCACGATATACGTTTAACAAGGCTTTTGCTAGGAAATGAATGGATGCATCGGGGTAAAAATGCAGATGAGAACATATGCAGGAGGTAAAAAAACAATATTGGAGAACATTCAAGTTTATACATGGATGTTTAAACAAACTTTATTTTAACATATTGAGTAGGCTTTGAGCTTATCCTCTATCAGTTTGTTATCTAGCCCTTCAAACCCTTCTTAGTGTGACTTTAACCTGTCTATCCACAAAAAAATGTTAATCAAACATAAACGAACTGGTGTCTCTTTTTAATTAGACAACACGGATAAAGGTAAATTAAAGCCAGTAATCATTTTTATGCAGCACTTTACTAAACTGTTAAGGGTAGTCACGATATGTAAGTAGAACTGTTGATTCATTTTGTGTTTTTTTGTTACAATAAAATTAGTTTATAACTTACAGACGAGGTACAAGCGAGCCGATGCAGAACTGGGATCCGAAGAATCTTTAGTTGTAGCCCCAGGGTAAGAGACTCGACACAAAAATGTTTTCATGTCATCTGTTCTACTAGGTGTGAATCTGTGGGTCAAGGTCACTGTGTATGTACCATCTGCCTCTTGAACAGAATTTGTTCTTGACTGTGTGAGTGGAGATGTACTTACGCTACTCCTATACCAGACTAGAGTAGGGGCTGGAATTCCTCCTCTGGACACACACTGGATGGTCAGTGGACTGTCTTGTACACCACTGATGACTTGGCGGTTATTGGAGATGGGCACCAAATTTGAAATGACTGGAGACGTGGCGGTGACTGTTCCATGGATTAATTGGCAAATGATGGTTAAAGGAACAAGACAAACAATGTCAAGCGTGATAACCGAAACAATAGCAAGCATGGATCAAAAATATGTACTATATTATACATTATGTTGTTTTCTATATTAAAAAGTATCTCTTTGTAATTTCTACCCAAACCTGATTTAAACGTATTTATTAGGTAATACTTTATATAAAGTATAACAGAGATTTAGATTTAATAAATAAATCGTATAATGTGCTAAGTTAAACACGTATTGCCATGCAGACGCAATACACGCCAAAGAATGAATCAACTGGGAACACTATATTTGGGATGATAGATTTTACTAACCCGAACTGAACACGTTTTAATATTCCCGTATACATTTAGGACATGAATTTGGATATGGACCATGGTAATTATGTTCTGAGCTTTTCCATATTTTTTTAGGCTATATGATAAATTGCATCAGTTACCTAACATGATGTATTTAATGTGAAAATTCTCTTATAACGTAAGTGGCAGTATGATACTTAGCGATGTCAATTTTCATAAATAATATCATATGAAGCAGTAAATAAGATAATAAAACAATGCTAAAATACATTTTGTATCCGTATCAAAGTACATGCGGTTCTTTTTATTTTTATATCATTTTTATGTATCGCTTTGTTGTAATGTCATATGGATAAGCATGATTTTCATTTGCTTAAATCACAGTTTATTAAGTATAAGCAATACTTGCCTTTAAATTAATTTAAACACTGCACATATGAGTCTATGGATGCAATTTCAGTGACACGATGTTTAAAAAGTAAGCGTTGAACGTCTTGATTTTCAGAAACGCTCCACAAATGCGCTAAAATATACAAATGTATTTGTTAAAAGGCACAAGAGTGGCGGAACGCTGAAATTCTGCTTCATTAATCAACATCCACTGCTAATCAGTAAAACAAAACCTATTTATACCAATCCTGAATGATCCAAACACCAAAGCCGCCTGTGTTCCCGTTGTTATCGTTATGGTGTAACTATGGTTACCGTCAGGTAGAGATGCTGTCGACACCCATGTACACCTATAGTGGGAGTCGAATGTGGGACTGGACACACACGTGTACATACCTGGTATCCAACTGGTCTGGAAACAAATATAGTAAAATTTGCTAGTAAGGCAAGATGTAACTAAGCCAATAAGATTTGAAATGATGCAGTTAAGAAACCATAATTTAAGTCTACCATGTGTCCCTTTGAAAATATATTTTATAATAATATATCGATCTATCCATAAGTTTATGTCAATAACGAGACTTAGAACTAATTTTAAGGGTTTTCCATGAACACATGTACGTATTAAGGTATATTGAGAATTAAAAGTGTCTCATTTTTTGGGTTTGTGCAGTAAGTCAAAAATAAAACATCTTCATAAAATAATAAAATTATCATCATGTCACATATGTCATTGTGCATCTATTTGCAAAAATAATGCTATTTAATTGTTGTTTTTGCAATGTTTTACTGTAACAAATTTATTTACTGTAAGTACATTCTTCTAATTACTTTCTATCCGTGTCCTGTACGAATAAATAAATTAAATTTGACACTGTACGCGATAACAGGTATGGAAACAATGGTAACCACAAATATATTGACCTCGTTGTTAATGCATAATCAGTGAAACACTCGTTCTTATTGCTCTTTCAATAATTTTCTTTCCCCATTTCGACTCTAATCAATGAGTGATATTAGTAACCGACTTTGTTTATTCATAAATCAGCATTTCAAGCATATCTGAATCACACAATATAAACTTCAAGTTAAAAAGATAACACTATTATTGTTAACATTTGAAGCATGCCTGGACAATAATGATGCCTCTAGTGTCCTTATACAAACATGTTTTTTTCTGTACACGCACTACTTCTTCCCAGGTATGAATAACTGACCACGATTAGTCAAAAGTCATGCAGGGTCAAACCTGTGTGCTTCTGAATCCAGCTTTCTCATAACTCTGGCCTCTGTCGCAAGCCACACCGCCCAAACACAAAAACAACACGAACTTTCGACATAGTTTAATGATGACCATGTAAAGTTGATCTGGTTCTTTGAAGAATTCAATGATTATCTTTTCACTAAAAGTCAAATTTTAAACCATTTTGACGTAAAAATAAAATTAGTTGACACAACATTAGCTGCTATTGTTGTTGTTTTCTTCGGAAGTGCATGCGGGCTTTATTTTCCAAAAAAAATGTCGGCATGACATTACACATGATTTGATTTAAAATGATAAAATAAATGTATATATTTTAACATAGGTTTCTCATGAAAATGCTATCTATGCCTTAATACATTAATGCTTTTTAGAATGTTTAAAAGACAAAATGCAAAATATGAAGGGTTTCAAATTGAATGTAAGTTAACTTTATCTTGGTGTTGATTTGAATCTTACTGATTTTGAAGTTGTTGTTGTCATTGTTGTTTTAAATGTTGCTGTAGCTGCTACTCTTTCTGCTGGTGTTGTTTTGTTGTTAACGTTGTTATTGTAGGAAATAATAAGAATTTCACAAATGTTATTTAGTCATATTGGCTAAAACCAGGGTCACCACTAAACCGTATACGTGTTTCTTTCGGTCAAAATGGTCCTGACAGAATGAATGCCAGTCCTTCAATTTTGTTTATTGATGCATTTTTTAATTTTTTAAATGGATCAGTATATATCAGTATTATTTTGTGTAAAATAACTAACAGGACATTAACATTGTTGCATGTTTAGTTAATGTGTTTACGTGGACAATGGCAACGAAGGAACCATCTACTAATTTAAGTTTGTATCTCGCCATGTTGTGCAAAACTTTGATTTATTGAAGTCAGTCTTTAATAGAGTAAGTGTGTATAGTTGAAAAATACTATATTAATAATTATCATGAAATGTGTTGCAATGATATTGTAACATTCAAAATGTGTGGGATAAATCTACAAGCTATTTTCGACGTAAATGTTTCATAAATCAAGCTAAAACTAGTAACATGCTTATATGTTTATATCTATATCATGTTATTGCATATTTGAAAAAAAATATATTTTAAGATGCCAATCTTAAATCAGAAAACATGTTTTCTTGTTAACTCCAGTATTTTGGCTGTAGCATATTACTTTAATGGCTTTTCAGCTGAGATCCCCAGATGTGTAATACACAAGTTTAATAAAGGTGTAGAGAAATAAGGATGATGTATAATGCAAATGCGTAAATATAAGCAATATGCAATTTTAATTGCATATCTTTCTTGCACTATTCAACCACGATATATAAAACACTTACCAAATATGTAACGATACCAGATTTGCCAAAAGGCTCTGGATAGAGCTCGTCCACTGTTATACTTAGTTTCTTAGCTGGTGATATCTCTGCACTGCATGTAGTAGCCTTGCCTTTAACAAAAGTAAAATTAAAATTAATAAGAGGATAATTAAATTAAAAAATAAACCGCTTGATAATATAGGCTATAGATTACTAAATAAATACGTAAAGATGCTGACAGAACCATGTCCATGTCCTTCAAAAGTTTATGTTGTTTGTAGATTCTGAGAATCAAAATCGTTGCACTGTGTTTCGACTATTATAGATATTTGAAGATAAACAGCCTAACATAACTTCGGACTATGTTTGCAGAAAATTATGTCATATGTATACGCCAGTCATAAATTACAATGATTGAAATAAATGAAGAAATGCTATCTGTATAATTC
>CM017567.1:25190956-25220671 GCA_007844125.1 Sinonovacula constricta
TATTCACAAAAGATATTTTTTACTTTATATTTATCAAAAGTGGTTTTTACAAAGAATATTTTTATTTTGCTGTTTTACAAAGATTTAGGTCTGGATGTGTTGTGTTGAATAAGATAGCTCAAGATGATACGCCATCCTCTTTAGTTTTTCTTATAAATTTGTGCTTTTCTAGGAATCCTCAGGATTTTCTAAAAAATGCCAGTTTGTAAAAGGAAAATGGCTTAACAAGTCATTTAACATATGCACATGAGACAATTTCCACAAGCCTGATCATCATCGCTCCATCTATGTTCAGCCTGCTACCAACCCTGTCTCGTTAAGCATATAACCTTGGAGATGATCAAGCTTATAAAATGTAACTGCTAAATTCAGGCCTCTTTACTTGTTGTTATTCATTATTTGTTTCAGGTTAACTGGAACAAATGCAGATTTTGTAAATCTTGTTATTTGTGTTGTGAAAGGAAACACATCATTTAGTATAAATAACAAAGCTTTTGTTTATGTCCTCAAAAGATTTTCTATTGCACAACAATGGCTGATAATGTGGTATGAAAGTCACAAATTTGGTTTAAGAATTGTTGTTGTTTACAAGCCTGTATTTACATTTGCATTTACACACTTTGAATCTATATGCAAATTGTACAAACCCAGCTATCAGTCAGTCTACAGGATTTGTTCTAGAGATTATTCTTAGATTGAGTTGTACATGTATTTGTTTGTGGGTAAAAATGTTGTATTCCTCTGAAGACATCCTATGTTGACACAGTCATTAAACAATGTGTTGTTTTTACCCTCAAAAATACCCTATTTTGTACTATATGCTTATCGACTGCATAAATCTGGCCCCCTATGACCTATCCAGTTATTACGTATGAATCCCAATACAGGGAAAAACAAAATTGGTGCCTACAATGTAGTGTCTCCTGGAACACCTCTATAAAAGATGATGCATCATGACACAATGCTTTTTTCATTCTTTTATTATTTTTTTCTTGGAATCTAGTTTCCCAAATTTGTTGGAGTAAGAAGGTTCACTTTTTGAAGAAATTTATGTAAAGGGTGTTGGCTCAAACTGTTCCAGCATCAAACACTGATCTCTGTAAACCTGCAACTTGTACTTCTTGGTGTCAGACTTTTGAAATTGCTTAAGTTTGATTAAGAAGTATAAGATTGTTCTTCTTTTTTTTTTTAAATCTTTCCTTTTGGCATAATGTCTTCTGTAGATTACCTGTGTCTTGTTTTGTTTTTTTAATGTGAAAAATGACATGAGTTTTTTGTATAACAATATTGACAGTCTGATGAAAGACTTCACTAGGTAACAGCTATTTCTTTTTATTGATTCAATGTGCTCCACTGTTCTTTCTTTTTTATTTTCTATCCATTCTTCATAGTATGCATTATAACATGTATTTTGAAATTTTAAAACAATAACAGAAAAATTGTTTGTAAAAAAATCATCATGTAAAATAGTATAGTAATTTTTAAAGTAAAAGTATATAAATAAATGAAGCATTTATGTTAAAGAAGCAGATATATAAAATTGATATAAAAGTAAAAGTATTTGTCAGTAAAGCATTCAAGTAAAAGAAGTAGATTAAATTTACATACTGGCAATACTGTTTGTAAATGAAGAATTGTATGTAAAACAAGCACATTACATTCATATGAAAGTTCTAGTATTTGTAGATATATTTTTTTTAATTATCATGTTAGATTTGCATGAGCTAATTAATTGATATGTAAATAATAGCATTTGAAAATGAAGCATTAATATTAACAAAGAATATTAAACTTATATGAAGGTAAAAGTATTTGTAAAAAAGCCATTTACATATAAATAGTTTCAAAAGCAAATTAAGATCAGGACTTATACAGAATATAAATGGTTTAAAATTTTATCCTAATATTGGTCATGCATATTACTCCTATTGTATAATTTTGAATCTGTCTTACGCTATCCTAACATTCTCGTCAGTCAGAAATAAAAATAAAATATGTCCAGAGGGCGCCAGTGGTGAATCAGTTCAATTCACTAACTTGTAATTCATTAGCTCCTCAATGCATGGGTTTGAGTTTTGATCGGGGCGGAGAAATTTCTTGCAGGAAGGCTTTCCAAACAACAAACTCTGTTGTGGTGGTTCTACCCAGATATTTGTGTAACACCTACCTACAATAACAATTAGCTGGATGTTGCTGATATGACCATAATTGTGTCAGTGCAATGGTACTAAAACAGCAACAAAAAACAACAGTATAAATGGCAAAGACAGAGGGTATTTAGCAGTCACATCAATTTTGTGTCAACAGCAACACATAAAGCCATTTGTCCTTTTCATGGTATAAGCTTTATAACTACTCAGTTAATGCCTATAGCATTGTTTTCACTTATGCACAACCAGCATGATGTAATTATGATCACACGGCTATATTGTAATGGTTACAATCCAATAAATGCTTGTTACATGCTGTTTAATGCAAATAACATTAACTTTGCAAAGTCATTTGTACTTAGTAACTACCCATTCAATAGCATTTGTTGTCTTGCAGCAAATGTGACATTCTAATTCCTGAATAATGCATAATGCAGCTCGAGCACAATGTTGATGGCATTTTCCAATTATTTCTAGGGAAATTTTACACCTCATCAAAATGTTTGGGCTAACTAAGCTGTAAATAATTGTTAGCCAATTGTCTTGTTTACTTCATTACTTAACTTTCATTTATGTGATCATCAAAGCATAATTCCTGCCAATATCAGTCTTTGACAAAGCCTGGTGGACAGTGGCCTGAGTCCACCAAAACCACTGTCAATCCAAGTTACATGGTCTGAGTGTCCATCAGAATTTTCAGCCACATTTTTTTCAAAATTTTGAAATATTATGAAAACATATATAATAAACAAAACTAAACGTTTAACAGCCTTTTACGAAACCCAACCACTCATAACACCTCTGATATCTTGCTAACCTTTTACAAATATTGCTGATATGTTCAGATGTAATAAACATCACTTTTATACGTATGCAAACAGCCTGCGCACACCTGTTCTAATTTACAGCATAGTGCTGTGTACATTGTGGAACAGAAAGCAACTGAGTAAACATTTCATATTCTTTGATATGAATTCGGATAAATTTCTAGCAAAACAGTAAAATTAAATTTCAACCTAGTTTTTGTTTGGAACACAGGCTAAGATTTTATTCGAGGTATCGGTGCACTTTCACGGTTAGGAACAAGGAATTAATGGCGACCACGTTGTATAACAATGTTCATTTTCAGTCCATTGTAAACATCGAAAATGTTGTTCCTTCTGCATTTTGACGATGCCAAAACCATGTCATTCAGAGTCTGTGGATTCAGATACAGACAATGACGTGGGCATGGAGATTCATATTAATTGCATCATACCTAAGCTGGCGTTGCTTTGTAAATTACAAAATAAAATCATGATTGGCAATACTAGTTCTTTTTAAATGCCAAAATACCAAACTCATAAACGTCCAGTAAAATTTGCTGTGGACCAGTAGATATTGTTAGCTTGGTGGACCAAAGGTCTTCTGTTTTTAAATTTCTTTTATGACAACTGCAATATGTTAATGATCAAATAAGTCAGAGGATACAGTGAATATGTTTTTGAACTTTTGGTGGAATACAAAGTCAAATTCATCGTTTTCTTGCTTATATTGAGATTACAATCATATACTTGTACATTTCTTTTATTTATCATTTTTATTTAGGACTTAACACTATAAATATCATATATGGTGAAATTGACCTGATATTTATGTTGGTGAAGACTACAAGCTTTTATTTAACCCCTTGCACACAAAACAAATACTATAAATTAGTTGTTGTTATTTCTGAAAGAAATATTTTATTGAATTTTGAACCTTTACTTTTAAGATTTACTTGTTTATAGGCAATGTTTACTGCTGTGGAAAATTCAAGAAGTTTTATTCATATTATAATGAAATTATTTTCATCTGTTGTTTTCTTTAATAATCAAAGTCTTTTCAGAAACCAGATTTTCATTTTCAAAGATATTTGAATAATTTCATGCAAATGGCATAATTAATATTTGACTCTAAGAAAAATTATTATTAATGATATTGTTATAATTATTGTTGTTATTACTGTTATTGTTATTGTATTATTATTATTTTTATTATTATTATCATTCTACATTTATTGTTTGTTGTCTGTGGTATCATTGTCATCATCAGTTATTCTGTCAAAATATGTCTTTTAGGTTTAAAATTAAATTAGTGTGTTGTTATTATTGATAATATTAATTGAAAAAAAGTGAAAAAAGAATGATTCTCTTTTACCATTTATATTTACCTTAATGAAAATCCTCTCTGTACTCCCAATACCATGTAAATCCAAGCAGTACCTACAGCATGGTGCTGTATGACTGGATATCCACACAGATGTGCCAAGTCCTGTGGTACAGTAGGGCCTATATTGGTGCTGGAGCTACATTCTCCCCTATACAATCTCCAGTAGACCACAGCAGCCAATAGATGCTACTGTCCTAGAACAGCCATTATAGAACAACATTCTTTATAACAGTCAGTATACCCAGTCAGGAGACTATAATAGTCACTTTACTATAACACACACTGCACTATGATAACCAATTTACTATAACACACACTTTACTATAATAACCACTTTACTATAACACACTGCACTATAATAACCAATTTACTATAAAATACACTTAACTATAATAGCAACTTTACTATATCACACACTTTACTATAATAACCACTTTACTATAACACACTGCACTATAATAACCAATTTACTATAACACACACTTAACTATAATAGCAACTTTACTATATCACACACTTGACTATAATAGCCACTTAACTATAACACACTGCACTATTATAGCCAATTTATTATAACACACTTGACTATAATAGTCACTTTACTATAACACACACTTTACAATAATAGCCACCTTACTATAACACATTTTACTATTATAGCCTATTTACTGTAACATACACACTTTACTATAATAGTCACTTTACTATAACACACACTTTACTATTATAACCAGTTTACTGTAACATACACACTTTACTATAATGGCCACCTTACTATAACACACACTTTACTATTATAACAAATTTACTGTAACACACTTTACTATAATGGTCACTTAACGATAACACACACGTTACTATAATAGCCACTTTACTATAACACACTCTTTACTATAATGGCCTTTTAACTATAACACATACTTAACTATAATAGTCACTTTACTATAACACACACTTTACCATAATAGCCACCTTACTATAGAACATATTTTACTATTATAGCCAATACCTTAATATAACACATACTTTACTATGACACACACTTTACTATAAAAGCCACTTTACTATAACACACACTTAACTATAACACACACTTTACTATAATAACCACTTTACTATAACACACACTTCACTATAACACACACTTCACTATAATGGCCACTTTACTATGAAACACACTTTACTATAATAGTCATTTTACTATAACACACACTCTACTATAACACACACTTCACTATAATGGCTACTTTACTATAACACACACCTTACTATAATAGTCACTTTACTATAACACACACTTTGCTATAACACACACGTTACTATAATAGCCACTTTACTATAACACACTTTACTATAACACACACTTTACTATAACACACACTTTACTATAATAACCATTTTACTATAACACACACTTCACTATAATAGCCACTTTACTATATCACACACTTTACTATAACACACACCTTACTATAATGGTCACTTTACTATAACACACACTTTACTATAATAACCACTTTACTATAACACACACTTCACTATAATAGCCACTTTACTATAACACACACTTTATTATAACACACACCTTACTATAATAGCCACTTTACTATGACACACACTTTACTATAACACACACTTCACTAAAATAGCCACTTTACTATAACACACACTTTACTATAACACACACCTTACTATAATAGTCACTTTACTATGACACACACTTTACTATAATAACCACTTTACTATAACACACACTTCACTATAATAGCCACTTTACTATAACACACACTTTACTATAACACACACTTTACTATAACACACACCTTACTATAATAGCCACTTTACTATAACACACACTTTACTATAACACACACCTTACTATAATAGTCACTTTACTATGACACACACTTTACTATAATAACCACTTTACTATAACACACACTTCACTATAATAGCCACTTTACTATAACACACACTTTACTATAACACACACTTTACTATAACACACACCTTACTATAATAGCCACTTTACTATAACACATACTTTACTATAACACACACCTTACTATAATAGTCACTTTACTATAACACACACTTTACTATAATGGCCACTTTACTATAATGATCACTTTACCATAATAGCCACCTTACTATAGAACATATTTTACTATTATAGCCAATACCTTAGTATAACACATACTTTACTATGACACACACTTTACTATAAAAGCCACTTTACTATAACACACACTTAACTATAACACACACTTTACTATAATAACCACTTTACTATAACACACACTTCACTATAACACACAGTTCACTATAATGGCCACTTTACTATGAAACACACTTTACTATAATAGTCATTTTACTATAACACACACTCTACTATAACACACACTTCACTATAATGGCTACTTTACTATGAAACACACTTTACTATAATAGTCATTTTACTATAACACACACTTTACTATAACACACACCTTACTATAATAGCCACTTTACTATAACACACACTTTACTATAACACACACTTTACTATAATGGCCACTTTACTATAACACACACCTTACTATAATAGCCACTTTACTATAACACACACTTTACTATAACACACACTTTACTATAATGGCCACTTTACTATAACACACACCTTACTATAATAGCCACTTTACTATAACACACACTTTACTATAACACACACTTTACTATAATGGCCACTTTACTATAACACACACTTTACTATAATAGTCATTTTACTATAACACACACTTTACTATAACACACACCTTACTATAATAGCCACTTTACTATAACACACACTTTACTATAACACACACCTTACTATAATAGCCACTTTACTATAACACACACTTTACTATAACACACACTTTACTATAACACACACCTTACTATAATAGCCACTTTACTATAACACATACTTTACTATAACACACACCTTACTATAATAGTCACTTTACTATAACACACACTTTACTATAACACACACTTTACTATAATGGCCACTTTACTATAATGATCACTTTACTATAATACACACCTTACTGCAGTAGCCACTTCCCACTTTACTAAAACATCCACTTTACACAAGCACACACTTGACTATAACAGCCACAGTATGACAACATTCGTTTTACTGTAAAAGTCAAATTACTCAGAAGACCATGACAGTCTTTTTACTATAACAGCTGCTTCACTCAAACTTATTTTGCTATAAATCTAATTATAACAGTCAGTTGGCTATAACAGCCACTTTACTATAATAGCCACTTAACTATGCCAGCCACTTTGCTATAGCAGACACTGAAATCTTAACCACCGAAACAGAAACTTTACTATAACAGCTAATATTTAACAACATTCTTTTCTTGTAACATTCGCCACATTATAACAGTCAGTAGACATCCATTAACTTTAACATCAACTTAACTCTAACAGCAGCTACCAGCCACAATAGTTCAAGAGGATCAGGAGGTTGCGGGTTCAAACCCCGGCCGGGTCAAACCAAAAACTTTATAAAGTTTTTAGTAGTGGCTTCCCTCCTAACACTTGGGGCTAAGGGGACAGCATTACGCCTGACTCGTCGGTGTCAGTATAATGGACCGACTGGGTTCAGTCCCTGGGCACCTCATAAGTGCCCCTGTGCTATAATGATAGAAATGTTGCTGCACAGTATCACAAAAATGCCGGCAAAACCCATCTCCTAACAGCAGCTTTACTCTAACAGCCACTTAACTATAACAGTCTCTTTACTATAACAGCAGCTTTACTCTAACAGCCACTTAACTATAACAGTCTCTTTACTATAACAGCAGCTATACCATAACTGTCTTTTTTTTTGACAGCCACATGCACTCTATCTTCATATATGTAGATATAGGACTGGACCTGGTAGTGCATTCAGTAGAGCATCTTCCAGGAATGGGAGGCCCTAGGTTCGATCCCAGGCCGCGACATACCAAAGTCGTTAAAAATGGTATTGGTATAGCCCCCTTGCTAATGCTAGGGCAAATATAAGGGTAGTTGCCCTACTAGTTGGCCGGTGTCAGGATAATGTGACAGGAAGTGGTTAACGAGGTGTTCATGTGATTTCATGTTAACTTTATCCCCTTCTAACCAATGCCACATTATGGAGCCTTTCAATTTAACGTCACGCTATCTTGATGATATTCTAACTAGAGATAATCCTTTCTTTTCTCAAATATCCATCTGATTTACCCTCCAGAACTTTCCCTTAATAAAGTAAATAACTGACATTTAAATGCAGCATTTCTAGATATTGAGATCACTATTTTCAATGAAAATGTCTCTACTAAAATCTATGACAAGAGATGATTTCAAGTTTAGTATTGTGAATTATCCATACCTTGATGGTGATTCACCTCGTGCTGCCTTCTATGGTATTTACATATCACAACTTACAAGGTTTGCACAAGTTGGTAGAAGAGAAAAAGATTTCAATGCTAGAAACCATTTTATTTCTTCTAAACTGTTATAGCAAGGCTTTCGTTTTCACAAAAAATTAAGAAAGATGTTTTCAAAATTCTTTCACCACAATGATTTTATTGCTTCTAAATATAATAGCAGTATGAAAACACTTATGCAGAAAGGCATAAGCCATCCTGCATTTTATGGAAATGTTTTATACAAGTTAAAGAAAATTAAGGGTCTCAATAACTTTTCTGACCACTTTACAAAACTTATCAGAAAATGTATTGCAGACGGTTACAACCCGGGAATCCTTCGGTGTACTGCATTGCTTGCAATTGACCATTTTACAGTCAAGAACTTGCATTGCTTTTATATTACACGATGACCGGACAGGGCGTTGAGACTATATGAAAACAGTAACTTAAAGCCATAGTTGGACTGTCACTGTTGGATTTCTTGTCTCTTCATCTCTCCAGTGGAGCCCTATATAGGTGAGACAACTTGAGCAGTCTCTCCTTGCCCTTTACGTAAGATTACACAGTAGGTATAACATCAGGATTTTTTTAACCTTTATTATCAAATATTCCAATTGTGGATAAATCCTTGTTTTTTTTTATGATATATTATTTCAAAACTGATTACCTATTAACTCCTAACAATACTACATTTTATTTTGTTGGTTTGGGTTGTTTTCTTAAATTCAATGATTTCATTCGTATTTTTTACATTTCACTTTTGACACTTTTGGCATATGACGTCATGGAATTGTATGACGTTATTAAATTGTTCTTATTATATGTCGGCGCTTGGGCTGTTTTATTTCAAACTACTCTCTTATGTGGAATCTTTAGCTTGCCGAGGCTTTTACCTACTGGTCATACTGTACATATGTTAATAGTTTATTTTATTACTAGGTATTTTGTCTGTATATAAGTTCATTGTATTTGTTTTAACTCCCGATGCAGTTGCTTACTGTTAGTTGTTTCACTTTGACGGGATATTGTTATTTACACTGTTTGTTTGATAGAAAAACTTTCAGGAAGTGCTTGGTTGGAGCTCTCCACAAACCAGGTTTAAGCATCCCAGTCGGTCCTTTTGTCGACTGACCGTTCCAAGGAGGTAAATGTCGGGTTTTCTTTTTGTGTGTTATGTCTCGTCTCTGTGTTTTTGTCACATTTACATTTACCCTGATTGCCTTTGTCTGGAGGTAGATTAGATTTAAATGTCTTTGAAAATTTAGATAGGACCTTTTCTTATTTTCCTATACACATTGAAGGCAGCACTATATATGCTTTAACTGGACTGTCTCTAGGAAATACTGTTGGGGGACGATAAACCCAATAAACAAAGAAACAGATATACATACAGGGAATAATAATGTCTAAGTTAAAAAAGCCTTACTTTATGTAGTGATTTGGGAAACATAACTTTGTTGTGGCTTTGGCAGATAAAACATATGTCTCCCTAAGCTTTCTTAAACTATGGCTATCTCTGCTATAGATGCTTTATTGCATTATGTTATCCTATTATTAGAATCCAATCTTATGTTTAAGCCTAAATGAAACATGTGTCTTTTTAAATGAAATAAAACAAAAGAATCCTTTTCTTTGAAACAGACACTCCTCAGATATGACCCATTATACACTCTTAAAATAGTAAACTTCTGAAGCAAAACAACATAGTGAAATGAGAAAATTAATATTTGATGTTAAAATCAGTTGAATCAGAATTGTTTGAATTGTAACAATCTTGAAAGATGAAAAAATAAACCTGTTCAACAAAGCTGAATCCCTTTGTTGCTTATCAGCTAAATAAAGTAGTGGAGAATGGAAACCTTATTTCATTCCATTGTCACCTTGCTTATGTAGGAAATAGTGAGTGCTTCAGAGATCAGGGGTTGTAAACATGAATGTGTCGGTAGACAGAAAAACTTAAATTAAATTTATAAAAATAACAAAGACGATTGAAAACTCAGGCAAATAATGTGAGTAGAAAATAGAAACCAGTCATTGTTACCCTCAATAGTGTTTTTCATTATTGTGATAAAGAACAATATTTTATATAATTCACACCATATTTACAAATCTTCGTCAAATTGTAGTTCCACAAATCTCCTAAAAGTATACATATGTCCGGACAGCTTTATATTCCAGATGTTGCCAGTTCTTAACTATTCTTTTACAAAAGCAACTAGTAGTGTGTTAGTAGACAAATAAATTATTTTGAACATCATTTAAAACAAGGTTTGAAAAAACAACAACGAAACTGCAACAATTTGTACATATAGTTAAGTTAATTTGGCTGTTTCAATATATGCATAAGTCAACTCAATCATATATTAACGCTTCTGCAACCCATTTCACTACCATATGCCATATGCTGAATATTGGTTCAGACAATTATTTTGCTCGACTAGGAGGTGGATGATAACATGGAATTTGTCTTGTTTAGGAGATCGGGACAGTTAAGTGTGATATATTCTACATTTATCATGAATAAAATCATGTATTTGTTTATTTGCACATTTTCAAGAATCTGATATGACTTTTTATTTTATATTAAACCTTAACAGTTATAAAAAGTCCTACTCAGTAACATAATGCACTCTTGGTTAGGGCATCAGAATTGTAGAATCAGCAGTCAGGAAGCTTTTCTTGAACAATTTTCAATCTTCCAGACAGGTTCCTATGATATGCCTGAAGGGTCATATTATGGTATGATGCATGTGGTCTCGATGTCTGTATGTCTGTTAGCAGTTTCTTCTGGGGATATCTATCAGGATATTACTCACAGGAATTCCTCTTCTTTTTTCGCTTAGCCAATTCTAATGCAGACATAACACTTGTTGCCTGACCATCCATTAAGATATTTACTTCTCTCAGCTTTCTGTTTACAGCTATTAGAATCATGCATAATATTCTGTAAATTTTTACTTCCTATTCCTTTTCTGTTTATATTAAAAATTATTCATTTTTATGTATTTATTCTTTTTTGTATTAATTCTGTATTTCTATTTTTTAAAAGCTCTTTACTTTCATTCCATTGTATAAGAGGTATTTTAAACTGCAGTTAAGGGGATCAGATATTAGTTTATTTAAGCTTGTATCCAATAACTCTCAATTCTGTACACAATGCCCTGACATACAATTGTCACAGGGAGACAGTTTTACTAGTGCCAGCAGTATGATGCTTTGAGAAGAAATAAACAACTTACCCACTAAAATATTCTTGGTATTTTAGAACTATAGTATGTGCACGCTAGGAGGCACTTAGTCGCTTGGCTGTCTAAAAGTGTAGTTTAAGAGTGGGATCTCTGAAGAGTAAACAAGGCAATTTTTTTTGTTTTCTTTGTAGTCAAGTGTAAAAAGCAGAGTTGTGCAGTTGTGAGAAATATTTCTGATAATCTAACAGTGAAAGATGCTGTTCTCCATGAAAAGGCTTCAGAATTGCAAAACATGTTTGTGTTTTTTTTTACCTGAATGATTATTTGTCTCCTCCTTGACAAGTCAAAACCATTAGCTTCTTTATACAGTTCACATTTTCTGCTGCTTACAACGTTTCTGGCTAAGAAACATGTTTGTACTCTTGAAGGGAAAGTGTCACAATATTATTTCAAAGCAGAACTTTGTTTACTTAATGCCATTATATGTAAAATGTTTGTCTTTTACTGTTTCGTGATGTCTGCCCACCCAAAGTTCTCACTCCCTCCATAATTCTCTCCATTTTTCTTCCAGTTTCTACTAGGGCTGCGTATCGGTCAAAATGATCGATACGATATCTGTATCGATACAAAATGACCGATATTCGATATATCATATGATATTTATGATTTTTTATATAATATAATAAATAAAGAAAAACCCTGTTGTTTTAAAATTTATATTGCCCCAATGGCATTTTTCGTCTTTTAAACGAGAGTGGAAGGGTTTTTACCCGCTACTGATGGATGCTGAGAGATTTCAATCTTGTGAATACGGTGTAGATGGGCTGCAAGGTTCGTAGTGTTGCCACCCTTACTTGTAACATTTTTATTACATAGTTTACACTGGCTTCCATCTGGTTTGCGATCAAAATACTCCCAAACTTTACCTTTTGGAGGCGGCATATTCGCAAAGTTGCAGACGAACGGATTTTTATCTTTAAATAGAAGAGTATTCAAATGTATGGTGTAAAAGCCGGTCTATGACGGTACTAGAATCGGACGGCACACTATTGAACTAAAGTGGGATTTGTTTCGATAAACAATCTAGCTAAAATAAATTTATAAACGTTTCAAGCTAAGAAAGTGTTATCATTAGTTATCAACTTATCATCCATAAAGGATTTGAATCATTTAAAAGAATCCGCAACCAAACTCACCTGCGACAAAATAACATTAACCAACCGAGTCTGCCGCGGAGGACGGTAGAGGACGGGTTTTAGCCATACAACGACGTCACAAAAACAACAACAACAACATGTTTTCAGATTGCGAGAAATGCAAGCCGATATCTGTTTAATTTGATGTATTTTAAATTTTGTTATGGGACCGATATTTCAGTCGATACATAAACGTTTGATACGATATACCTATCAAACCCTAAATACCGGTTCTCGATATATATCGAATACCGGTACGCAGCCCTAGTTTCTACCTTTCTACCCCAGTCTCCTGTTTACTCAATTTCCAGTTCATTTTCAGATACAGTTCTGCCAACACGAGCCTTTAAAACGTTACCATTATTAACATTCCAGGCTTGCTTCTTAGTTGTTTGCTTAGAACTTTCAAAATAAACGTTCTAAGTTTTTTGTAAACAGCCGCAACAGCAAATAATAAAGATCGTGATCAGCTCCCAGTTCACAGCTGGTTAATGAGGATCTACACTGTTTGCTTTAGCCTGATCAAGTAATGCCTAGCTAGCTAAAAGCTTGCCAGCCAAACAGCCAAGATTCTCTCCCTCTCCCAAGCTAAATGATCAGTAAGAGAACAGCCACTTTAGTTCTCTCTGATACCCATTAGAGTGTAGCTCACATTGGCTGTCTGCTTATACTTTTCCAATGTCTACTGGATCTTCCTGTTGCTATTAGTATTGAAGCTTGGCCCATGAAATCTATTTGATAAAGTCTTGGCTTTTTTATTTTTGGTGGCTTTTGATTTTTTTTTTATGTCAACTGGTTCTAGTTTGCCGTTTGTCAATTGGTTGTAAATGCTAATTGGTCCTTTGTTTGTCAATTGGTTGTTTGTAAATGCTTATTGGTCCTTTGTTTGTTAATTGGTTGTTTGTAAATGCTAATTGGTCCTTTGTTTGTCAATTGGTTAATTGTAAATGCTTATTGGTCCTTTGTTTGTCAATTGGTTGTTTGTAAATGCTATTTGGTCCTTTGTTTGTCAATTGGTTGTTTGTAAATGCTTATTGGTCCTTCGTTTGTCAATTTGTTGTTTGTAAATGCTTATTGGTCCTTTGTTTGTCAATTGGTTGTTTATAAATGCTTATTGGTCCCTTGTTTGTCAATTGGTTGTTTATAAATGCTTCTTGGTCCTTTGTTTGTCAAATGGTTGTTTGTAAATGCTTTTTGGTCCTTTGTTTGTCAATTGGTTGTTTATAAATGCTTATTGGTCCTTTGTTTGTCAGTTGGTTGTTTACAAATGATTACTGGTCCTTTGTTTGTCAATGGTTGTTTATAAATGATTATTGGTCCTTTGTTTGTCAATGGTTGTTTGTAAATGATTATTGGTCCTTTGTTTGTCAATTGGTTGTTTGTGAATGCTTATTGGTCCTTTGTTTGTCAATTGGTTGTTTGTAAATGCTTATTGGTCCTTTGTTTGTCAATTGGTTGTTTATAAATGCTTATTGGTCCCTTGTTTGTCAATTGGTTGTTTATAAATGCTTCTTGGTCCTTTGTTTGTCAAATGGTTGTTTGTAAATGCTTTTTGGTCCTTTGTTTGTCAATTGGTTGTTTATAAATGCTTATTGGTCCTTTGTTTGTCAGTTGGTTGTTTATAAATTATTATTGGTCCTTTGTTTGTCAATGGTTGTTTGTAAATGATTATTGGTCCTTTGTTTGTCAATTGGTTGTTTGTAAATGCTTATTGGTCCTTTGTTTGTCAATTGGTTGTTTGTAAATGCTTATTGGTCCTTTGTTTGTCAATTGGTTGTTTATAAATGCTTATTGGTCCCTTGTTTGTCAATTGGTTGTTTATAATGCTTCTTGGTCCTTTGTTTGTCAAATGGTTGTTTGTAAATGCTTTTTGGTCCTTTGTTTGTCAATGGTTGTTTGTAAATGATTATTGGTCCTTTGTTTGTCAATTGGTTGTTTGTAAATGATTATTGGTCCTTTGTTTGCATTTTGTTGTCTTTTCAGTTCTTTGCCACTTGGCTTTTTATTTCCATTGGCTTTTTGATGTCCATTGGTACTTTGCTTCTAGATGCTCATATTTACAGTATATGTATAGTTGTATATATATTGATTCTATAATTTAAATTTCTATTGAGGTTTAAGTTTCTAATATCCATTTTAACACAATTAAAAAGTTGCCAATATTTGTTGTAGAAAATCAAAAGTGGTATATTTAGCTGCAATCTATAGTTATATATGTGATGTAAAAGTGATGCATATATATGTATCATACCTCTACCTGTTTAAAAGGTATGTCATGTCAACTTATAAATCATTGTATGTGAATGAACATCATGTTAATTCACTTGCATGCTTGAAGTGAACAAGTGTTGTCTATATTCCAGAAAACTGTCCAAACTGTGTTATTGGCAGTTATCAGCACATGTAAAGGTTTTCGTTTATTGACCATTACCAGAACATGTAAACGTTCTGTTGATGCCCACATTATCAGCACATGTAAATATCCTGTTAATGTCCCATTATCAGCACATGTAATATTGTGTTATTGGTCCCATTATCAGCACACATAAAGGTGGGCTGTTATTGCCCCATTATCAGCACATGTAAACATTCGGTTATTGACCAAATTATTAGCACATGTAAATGTCTTGTTATTGTCCCCCATTATCAGCAAATGTTAAGGTGGTCTGATTTTGCCCCATTATCAGCACATGTAAAGGTGGTATTTTATTGGCAGTTTATCAGCACATAAATGCGGTCTGTTGTTGACAATTATCAGCACACATAAATGCATTTATGTTATTAACAGTTATTGGCACATGTAAATGTTGCCGGTTATTGCCAATTATTACATGTAGCACATGTAAATGAAGCCATTTGTTGACAATTATCAGCACATGTAAATATCTTCTGCCAATTTGCTTAAACAGTAATTGTAATTAATTTAATTTCTTAAGCACTTGGTCTAAATTCCAACCATTCTGGTTATTGTTCACTTTGAAAATTCTTTCATATCCTATCCCTGAAAAAGACTGTTTTTAAACAAACATCATCATAGTTATAGGGTGCAAATAATATTTATAATAATTGAATGACATTTTATTTTTAAAGTTTGGCGATTACTTGTATATTTATCAAAATTGACAGGAAATTCTAATCATGTTTATTATATTTCTTCATTGTATTATGCACTTGTTTTTTTTAGAATAAAGCATTTATGTTGTTGTTGGAAATAAATTAAAGTGTTTAAATTTACAAAAAATAGAACTAGATGTTGTAAGCTGTTATTTTTGTATGAGTCAAAATCAACATTTTTTTGACATTTGTTTTATTGGTAGTTGTTATTGATGGAACATCCTAAGTGTCTGACCTTCATTGTAACATTTGTGCCCATCTCATCACCCAGCCACAATCAAAGTGCTAAAAAGAGGTGTTTGGGTGTGTAAGTTTAAAGTTGTAAGCAATTAAATGTATGCAAATAATGGTCAAAATTATTCCATGATAAATCACATTTACATTGCATTGGAAAGAGGTAAGTCTTCAGATGAAAAACACCCTTAGATTATAAATTTGGATAATAGTTAGAACAGAGTCACTAACAACTGATAAAAGAAACTGTTTTATTGAACATGCAATACTTTTGATCGGATTTCATTTTAACTTCAATTAGCTCTAAAGTAAATCATACTTCTGGATGTGTCCAAAATACACTGAGTTTAAAATTAACTCAACATTTTTTATGGTTATAATTAATAGTCATTTATTTCCTCAAAACTATACCCCTTTGATCTGAATATAAAGATCCTGAATGTGCCATTCTTTTCTGTACACATGCGGGTAACATTAGACTTAGATGACATATGACCTCTGTCATCCATAATCTGTCACACAGGGCTGTAGAAGGCAATGAAGCCCCATGTAGATATCGTAAATATCTCAGCCTAGTAGAGAATGCAAAGACAGTCGAACAGTCATTTTAATAACAGTTTGCTCCCAGTGTTATCCCTGTCTTCTAGTGGCTGAGTGATATTCCTGCATGGCATTGTTCATTGATAAATCTCCATTTAATGTATGTCAGCATTTTACAATATAATAACATGAACTTCTAAATTAAACAGATTACAGTTTAAATGTTAACATTTGATGAATGCCTGGACACAATTGAGGGGTCTAGTTTCCTTTAACATACATAATTGTTTCTGTACATGCGCTACTTCCTCCCTGGCATGATGGCTGACTGCAAGTTATTCAGGGTCTATCCTTTGTACTTGTGACATTCAACTTTCTCATGACTGTGGACAATGTCAACAACCCACAGATGATCAAAAGTTATTACTGTGTATGATTTTATTAACTGTGATGACCCTTGTGTAATAGTTTGCTTTTTTATTTTAATTTTCGTTTAATTTTTAGATGTTTGTCAATGTGTTGTTGTTTTTCTCTTTTAGTTACGCCGGTTTGGCCTTTGTTCTGTTTACCTTTTACTTTCAAATTTCTTCCTCATATAAATTTTATACATGTCGATATGTCTGTTGGTTCTTAACTTGTCAATGTTCATCGACTTTACACTTGTTTAATGCTCATTGGATTTAATTTTTTTATCTATGTAATGTCAACTGATGCTTGGTTTCCTATAAATGTCCATTAATTCTTCACTGTCCACTGGTTCAAGGCTATAATTATCATTTGAGCTGTCTGATGGTGACCTACCCTATTTGCTGCTATGTTGCTGTCAGTCCATTTGTTTACCTTAACAGAAAGTCATTATAAAATATGGATGTAGGTGCTGACTCTTAAATAAACTAGTATAGAAATAGCTGCCATGTTCATATTATCAAATATCCCCATTGAGGATGTCTTAGAAATAGCTGCCATGTTTATATGATCATATAACCCCATTTAACACATGTCTCAGAAATAGCTTCCATGTTAATATTTTCATATAACCTCATTAACACATGTCTTAGAAATAGCCGCCATGTTTATATTATCATATAGCCCAATTAACACAGGTCTCAGAAATAGCTGCCATGTTTATATAATCACAAAACCCCATAAACACATGTCTCAGAAATAGCTGCCATGTTTATATTATCATATAGCCCCATAAACACATGTCACAGAAATAGCTGCTGTGTTTATATTGTCATATAGCCCCATAAACACATGTCACAGAAATAGCTGCCATGTTTATATTATCATATAGCCCCATAAACACATGTCACAGAAATAGCTGCCATGTTTATATTATCATATAGCCCCATAAACACATGTCACAGAAATAGCTGCCATGTTTATATTATCATATAGCCCCATAAACACATGTCACAGAAATAGCCGCCATGTTTATATTAACATATAGCCCCATAAACACATGTCACAGAAATGGCAGCCATGTTTATATTATCATATAGCCCCATAAACACATGTCACAGAAATAGCTGCCATGTTTATATTATCATATAGCCCCATAAACACATGTCACAGAAATAGCTGCCATGTTTATATTATCATATAGCCCCATAAACACATGTCACAGAAATAGCTGCCATGTTTATATTATCATATAACCCCATAAACACATGTCACAGAAATAGCTGCCATGTTTATATTATCATATAGCCCCATAAACACATGTCACAGAAATGGCTGCCATGTTTATATTATCATATAGCCCCATAAACACATGTCACAGAAACAGCTGCCATGTTTATATTATCATATAGCCCCATAAACACATGTCACAGAAATAGCTGCTGTGTTTATATTATCATATAGCCCCATAAACACATGTCACAGAAATAGCTGCCATGTTTATATTATCATATAGCCCCATAAACACATGTCACAGAAATAGCTGCTGTGTTTATATTATCATATACCCCCATAAACACATGTCACAGAAATAGCTGCCATGTTTATATTATCATATAACCCCATAAACACATGTCACAGAAATAGCTGCCATGTTTATATTATCATATAGACCCATAAACACATGTCACAGAAATAGCTGCTGTGTTTATATTATCATATAGCCCCATAAACACATGTCACAGAAATAGCTGCCATGTTTATATTATCATATAGACCCATAAACACATGTCACAGAAATAGCTACCATGTTTATATTATCATATAGCCCCATTAAACATGTCACAGAAATAGCTGCCATGTTTATATTATCATATAGCCCCATAAACACATGTCACAGAAACAGCTGCCATGTTTATATTATCATATAGCCCCATAAACACATGTCTCAGAAATAGCTGCCATGTTTATATTATCATATACCCCCATTGAACATATCTCAGAAATGGCAGCCATGTTTATATTATCATATACCCCCCATTGAACATATCTCAGAAATGGCAGCCATGTTTATATTATCATATAGCCCCATTTAACATATCTCAGAAATGGCTGCCATGTTTATATTATCATATAGCCCCATTTAACATATCTCAGAAATGGCAGCCATGTTTATATTATCATATACCCCCATTGAACATATCTCAGAAATAGCTGCCATGTTTATATTATCATATAGCCCCATTGAACATATCTCAGAAATGGCAGCCATGTTGATATTATCATATACCCCCATTGAACATATCTCAGAAATAGCTGTTATGTTTATATTATCATAACCTCATTAACACATGTCACAGAAATAGCTGCCATGTTTATATTGTCAAATAGCCCCATAAACATATGTCTCAGAAATAGCTGCCATGTTTATATTATCATATAACCCCATTTAACACATGTCTCAGAAATAGCTGCCATGTTTATATTATCATAACCTCATTAACACATGTCACAGAAATAGCTGCCATGTTTATATTGTCAAATAGCCCCATAAACACATGTCTCAGAAATAGCTGCCATGTTTATATTATCATATAACCCCATTTAACACATGTCTCAGAAATAGCTGCCATGTTTATATTATCATATAACCCCATTTAACACATGTCACAGAAATAGCTGCCATGTTTATATTGTCAATAGCCCCATAAACACATATCTCAGAAATAGCTGCCATGTTTATATTATCATATAACCCCATTTAACACATGTCTCAGAAATAGCTGCCATGTTTATATTATCATAACCTCATTAACACATGTCACAGAAATAGCTGCCATGTTTATATTGTCAAATAGCCCCATAAACACATGTCTCAGAAATAGCTGCCATGTTTATATTATCATATACCCCCATTGAACATATCTCAGAAATAGCTGCCATGTTTATATTATCATATAACCCCATTTAACACATGTCTCAGAAATAGCTGCCATGTTTATATTATCATATACCCCCATTGAACATATCTCAGAAATAGCTGCCATGTTTATATTATCATATAACCCCATTGAACATATCTCAGAAATAGCTGCCATGTTTATATTATCATATAACCCCATTTAACACATGTCTCAGAAATAGCTGCCATGTTTATATTATCATAACCTCATTAACACATGTCACAGAAATAGCTGCCATGTTTATATTGTCAAATAGCCCCATAAACACATGTCACAGAAATAGCTGCCATGTTTATATTGTCAAATAGCCCCATAAACACATGTCTCAGAAATAGCTGCCATGTTTATATTATCAAATAACCCCATTTAACACATGTCTCAGAAATAGCTGCCATGTTTATATTATCATAACCTCATTAACACATGTCACAGAAATAGCTGCCATGTTTATATTATCATATAGCCCCATTAAACATATCGCAGAAATGGCTGCCATGTTTATATTATCATATACCCCCATTGAACATATCTCAGAAATGGCTGCCATGTTTATTTCCGATGCACTGGAGCTCGCTGCCTATATATGGAATGCTGAAAAATTTTGCACATGAGAGCGGACGTCCGCGGACATTCTAGTTCTAGCTAGAGAATGGTTGAGGGAAAATGGACAAGGTGTTCTGAAAGTTGTTATTTGTATTTATATGTTTATAAGTCGTATGAAAACTATTGGTTAGTCGTTTATTAACTATTTTCTTTATTTCTAAAAATCGATTGATAGTGTCTGTAGTGGCACGTTTTAGATAATATAAATTTTACTCACTCACAGATGACAATCATAAAATAGCACAGTGGTTATGGACTTGTTCTGATGTTAAGGGTCTCCAAAGATCGAATCCGGTCGCAGTCAAAGTTTTTTTTTTATGTGAATTTTTTTCTTCTTCGTTTGAACGAAACATTTAAACATACAAAAAGTATTGATCAATAACAAATGTTAATTATTTTTATTATTGATAAGGATCATTGATCGATTATTGTTGACACTACAAAATGCACTTGCAAGCAGATCTCCTCGGCCATTCTTGTTCTCGCTAGAGAATAGGCGAGCAAAAAAAGGCGAGGTTTTTCCAAATTTCGGAAGTTGCGCAATTACACGTTCTCAACATACTGGTCCTAATGCGGTAAATGGTGTTCTTTTTATATTAATTTGTATTTATTCTTTGTTTGTAGCTTCAACACAAACAAGGTATTTTAACTTCTATCTGACGGTTATACTTGCTTATGGAGACATCCCTGTTTAAGGATTGTACATATATGTAGCCTTATATACCAGAATTAAATTATCCCAGTGATTTGAATATTTACTTAATAAATAAAATCAGTCATCTCTAAATTCTAATAAATATTAATTTTCATTGTTGTGTGGCCCTTTGATGCTTCGCAATGCTTTTCTTGTATTATCATATAACCCCATAATCACATGTCTCATCAGTTGGATGTTTGGCATCAATGACTTGTGTTTACTATGACTGTCTCTTTACAGCTGTACAGAGATTTTTAGTCAGCTGATAGAGGTCATATTGTTTATATTTAGTGATAATAATAATTATTATAATACTACAGTGCTGTTGCTTTAATAATCAGTAATGTAAGTCTTACTCAGGGAATAACCATTCAGAAATTTAAATTGTCTATACTTGACTTCTATCCTAAATCTTAATGTCTGATTTGGTTTTGTTTTCAAAATACACCACAGCGACCACTTAAAATCCTTATAGCGACATTCAGCTATTTTGGAAATGGAAGACCCCAGACAAATGTCCGGATAGAACCAGCAGTGCACTGCAGGTAAGCTGGATGATCTCCTTTATTAAGTCCGTTGGCCCGAACAGGCGGTAAACACACATGGTGAGAGGCCAAGCAGTCAGACAGAAGAGTAACAAATTGATGACTACAACTGTTCCACAGGCGCCCAAAAATCTAACACACAATCCCATAATAGGCCCAGGTCTTATGAAAGGCATTAGAAGCTCTTTAAACCATTATTATTGCTGCTTTTCATTTTGACCCATAAGCTAATGTAGAGGAATATGAAAACAACATAAAACAAGCATATTATCAGTGGCAGTAATAATTATATAAAATACATGCTAACATATCTTGGTTTACAGTTGTTTCATTAAAGAGAAGAAAGAGAACTGCTCGAGTAGGGATGACAGTAACAGTCAGTATAACACATGGTATTTCTATGTTTTAGGGGGGGTCCCCTTCTATTGATTGTCTTAATTTATTCCTAAGGGTTTGGCAGAGCATATAGTTGTTGCCTTGTCCCATATTGCAGTATGTCTGATTGCTTTAGTGCATTTAGCTGTTAGCATAGAACTCATATTGTATTGCTTATATATGTAGCAAGATAAGGGTGAAGAACATACAAGCCGGGAATGTTATTCTGTGATGCAAGTTTTTCAGGAGTAGTAAAAGTATGCAATTAAGGGTCTTGGTGTTGTTTTTAAAAAAAGAACTTTTTGTACACATTTTTTGTATTTGATGGAGTGATGCAATTTTTAGAAACACTAATTGAAAACTAATTGACATAATGAAGTATTGCCTTTATGAAGCATTCTGTTATATATCAGGTCTCTTTCTCATTGTAAAGTGGACCCTGATGTGGAAGACTTGTCAATTTTATTATTTTCAGAATCGTAATTAATTAATTACAGGTGTTTTCTGGGACATTGACGAAGACATTTTGTAGATTTGTTTGTACAAAAGTTCTGTGATTGTCACTGTTATAAGCCAGTTATTGCACTATCACAATCTCTGTCAATAGTCTGTTATCTGATCTTCTAGACTTCAGTAATATATTTTTTAAATTTTTATTATTCAAACAATAAATGATTGAGAATATAAAAATAATTGAGAATGAATCTGAACCAACAAAAGGAACATATAAATCCAACATTCTGAAAATATTTTTTTGAAAGGAAAAAACATTCTTAGTATACATTTACCTTACATTTGCTAAATTTTACTTTTTAATTGTATGTTTCAAGTTATTCTTTTTAAAAATAAACTTCGTAACACCAAGACCTCCAAACATCCTCTTCTTTATTTTTTCAAATTATCTCAGTGGTATGATGTACACAGACTTTTTTCTACAGAAATAAAAATTTGAAGAATGAATGCAAAAAGCTCAGGTCCAACATAATGAACAGTTCCCCCTCCCAGCATAAAAAAAGAAAAACAAATTTAAATAGAAAATAACTTTTACCTTGACTTAGGATACTTCAGGTTGGTCAAGTATATAAATAATCCAAATTGTCACATCACGTGTAAGGATACGCTAATGTCTGGTCAGTTATTATATGATATTTCACGCTTGACAACTTTGACTGTTGTTGCTGGACTATATTTGGTCTGACCAGCCCGCCCAGCTGTCATCATGTTGACCTTATAATAATACCTTGACCATCCATAGATGTCATGTGCTGGATACTGGAGGTCAGCCTAATAACAGTGTCCTATAAATATCAAACATCTACTCCTAAGCAATACAAAGTCATTGTTAATACTGACAAACTACATGCTGACGGTAACAAGACATATTGCACTCATCAGTGGTAGCTGGATAATCCCAATCTACATTATTTGTGGCTGCCTGATTAGTGAGATTTGGGGTAAAATGTATGTTGTAGGTTAAGTGTAGATTTATAACAAAAACTTAATTCCTCATTTTTATATTTTTTAGTAAATATTTTGATAATCTATTCAATCGTGTGACAGGAAATGACAGGAATAAGTCTGTTAACAGCAGATATTTGCCACATATTGTCATTCTGCCATTACCATGTTAGCCTTAATTGTTTCTTCCATGCCATGTTGATCACAATAATAGTAAAATTGATCCCCTAATTGGAAGTCTTTGAAACTAAATATAAAAAGCAACATGAATTGCAAAGGCAGATAAATTATGTCATAGATGGACTAAGATACTTATTCTGTTATTTAATTTACTAGAGAACTGTAAAGTTACCTTTCAAAATCCTCTTTTTGTGCAGTTTTATATGCTTTAATGTCTGGATCACTTTAGAAAATTTCCCAGTTCCTTGGTACTTCAATCTGGCTCATTTAGCAGTCTGGAATGGGATAATAAATGATGATTGAAAGAAACAATAACACATGTTCCTGAAAATTATCTTTAAAATTGCAATTAGATAAAGTCTGAGAATAATTTATTTTTAAGAGACGTGTCTTGGAACATTGGTGACCCAAAGGCATAACTGTTTTTGCTGTTTTACAAAATTGGTCATGTTTCCCATTGTTCATAATGAACTTAACTGCCTTTTGTTTGTTGGCCTTTAAGGCAATGTCATTGGCTGTTGAGTGTCTTAAAGATCAACCCAAAGACGCAATATGTTTTGTTTTTGTCAGTAATTGCCATTATTTACCCATTTATTTTCCAGTGAAATTCTAGCAATCCCTTGGGACAGAGGAAAACAGTTTATCTATTGGTCATTGAATGTAAATAAGCCAATTTGTATCTGGCTTGATAATGTATATTAGCTGGTTATTAAAGTAAATAGAGTTTGTATAGTTTCTGTCACAGCAGTAGCAATTCTTAGTGTATGCCTATATTTCAGACAATGGTAATGTGGTGTGTTGATAGGCTTAGTAGAGGGCATCTGATCTGGATCTACACTGTTAATTTAAGCCTGAATGAGAGTTAAGAGAACTTTTGTTTGCGGAACCTTTTGTTACTAAATGAGATGAACGAATTCCCTTGACAGTTGAGACTTAACATAAGCTTAACTTGGATTGCAGCGAGGATGTTGGACTATTGAGTTTAAACATAAGCTAAACTTGGATCGGAGTCAGGAAAGTATTCCCCAACATTGAGACTAAAAATATATAAGCTAAACATAGATCACAGCGTGAAAGTATTACCCTACAATTGATACTAAATATATATGAGCTAAACATAGATCACAGCCTGGAAAGAATTCCCCTACAATTGATACTAAATATATATAAGCTAACATAGATCACAGCATGGAAAGTATTCCCCTACAATTGATACTAAATATATATAAGCTAAACATAGATCACCGCGTGAAAGTATTACCCTACAATTGATACTAAATATATATAAGCTAAACATAGATCACAGCGTGAAAGTATTACCCTACAATTGATACTTAAATATATATAAGCTAAACATAGATCACAGCGTGAAAGTATTCCCCTACAATTGATACTAAATATATATAAGCTTAACATAGATCACAGCGTGAAAGTATTACCCAACAATTGAGACTAATATATATAAGCTAAACATAGATCACAGCATGGAAAGTATTCCCCCTACAATTGATACTAAATATATATAAGCTAAACATAGATCACAGCGTGGAAAGAATTCCCCTACAATTGATACTAAATATATATAAGCTAAACATAGATCACAGCGTGGAAGTATTCCCCTACAATTGATACTAAATATATATAAGCTAAACATAGATCACAGCGTGAAAGTATTCCCCTACAATTGATACTAATATATATAAGCTTAACATAGATCACAGCGTGGAAAGTATTCCCCAACAATTGAGACTAAACATATATAAGCTAAACATAGATCACAGGAAAGTATTACCCTACAATTTAGACTAAATATATATAGCTAAACATAGATCACAGCGTGGAAAGTATTCCCAAAAGATTTAGACTAAACATATATAAGCTAATCATAGATCACAGCGTGGAAAGTAATCCCAAAAAATTTAGACTAAACATATATAAGCTAATCATAGATCACAGCTGTGGAAAGTATTCCCAAAATTTAGACTAAACTATATAAGCTAATCATAGATCACAGCGTGGAAAGTATTCCCAAAAAATTTAGACTAAACATATATAAGCTAAACATAGATCACAGCGTGGAAAGTATTACCCTACAATTGAGACTAAATATATATAAGCTAAACATAGATCACAGCGTGGAAAGTATTACCCTACAATTGAGACTAAATATATAAGCTAAACATAGATCACAGCGTGGAAAGTATTACCCTACAATTGAGACTAAATATATAAGCTAAACATAGATCACAGCGTGGAAAGTATTACCCTACAATTGAGACTAAATATATATAAGCTAAACATAGATCACAGCATGGAAAGTATTACCCAACAATTGAGACTAAATATATATAGCTAAACATAGATCACAGCGTGGAAAGTATTACCCTACAATTGATACTAAATATATATAAGCTAAACATAGATCACAGCGTGGAAAGTATTACCCTACAATTGAGACTAAATATATATAAGCTAAACATAGATCACAGCGTGGAAAGTATTACCCTACAATTGAGACTAAATATATATAAGCTAAACATAGATCACAGCGTGGAAAGTATTACCCAACAATTGAGACTAAATATATATAAGCTAAACATAGATCACAGCATGGAAAGTATTCCCCTACAATTGAGACTATATATAAGCTAAACATAGATCACAGCGTGAAAGTATTCCCCTACAATTGATACTAAATATATATAAGCTAAACATAGATCACAGCATGGAAAGTATTACCCTACAATTGATACTAAATATATATAAGCTTAACATAGATCACAGCGTGGAAAGTATTCCCCTACAATTGATACTAAATATATATAAGCTAAACATAGATCACAGCGTGGAAAGTATTCCCCTACAATTGATACTAAATATATATAAGCTTAACATAGATCACAGCATGGAAAGAATTCCCCTACAATTGATACTAAATATATATAAGCTTAACATAGATCACAGCCTGGAAAGAATTCCCCTACAATTGATACTAAATATATAAGCTAAACATAGATCACAGCATGGAAAGTATTACCCTACAATTGATACTAAATATATATAAGCTAAACATAGATCACAGCATGGAAAGTATTCCCCTACAATTGATACTAAATATATAAAGCTAAACATAGATCACAGCATGGAAAGTATTACCCTACAATTGATACTAAATATATATAAGCTAAACATAGATCACAGCATGGAAAGTATTACCCTACAATTTAGACTAAACATATATAAGCTAAACATAGATCACAGCGTGAAAGTATTCCCCTACAATTGATACTAAATATATATAAGCTAAACATAGATCACAGCGTGGAAAGTATTCCCCTACAATTGATACTAAATATATATAAGCTTAACATAGATCACAGCCTGGAAAGAATTCCCCTACAATTGATACTAAATATATATAAGCTAAACATAGATCACAGCATGGAAAGTATTACCCTACAATTGATACTAAATATATATAAGCTAAACATAGATCACAGCGTGGAAAGTATTACCCTACAATTGATACTAAATATATATAAGCTAAACATGGGAATACTAGATCACAGCGTGGAAAGTATTCCCCTACAATTGATACTAAATATATATAAGCTAAACATAGATCACAGCATGGAAAGTATTACCCTACAATTGATACTAAATATATATAAGCTAAACATAGATCACAGCGTGGAAAGTATTACCCTACAATTGAGACTAAATATATATAAGCTAAACATAGATCACAGCATGGAAAGTATTACCCTACAATTGATACTAAATATATATAAGCTAAACATAGATCACAGCGTGAAAGTATTCCCCTACAATTGATACTAAATATATATAAGCTAAACATAGATCACAGCGTGGAAAGTATTCCCCTACAATTGATACTAAATATATATAAGCTAAACATAGATCACAGCATGGAAAGTATTACCCTACAATTGATACTAAATATATATAAGCTAAACATAGATCACAGCATGGAAAGTATTACCCTACAATTGATACTAAATATATATAAGCTAAACATAGATCACAGCGTGAAAGTATTACCCTACAATTGATACTAAATATATAAGCTAAACATAGATCACAGCATGGAAAGTATTACCCTACAATTGATACTAAATATATAAAGCTAAACATAGATCACAGCGTGGAAAGTATTCCCCTACAATTGATACTAAATATATATAAGCTAAACATAGATCACAGCATGGAAAGTATTACCCTACAATTGATACTAAATATATATAAGCTAAACATAGATCACAGCGTGAAAGTATTACCCTACAATTGATACTAAATATATATAAGCTAAACATAGATCACAGCATGGAAAGTATTACCCTACAATTTAGACTAAACTTATATAAGCTAAACATAGATCACAGCATGGAAAGTATTACCCTACAATTTAGACTAAACTTATATAAGCTAAACATAGATCACAGCATGGAAAGTATTACCCTACAATTGATACTAAATATATATAAGCTAAACATAGATCACAGCGTGAAAGTATTACCCTACAATTGATACTAAATATATATAAGCTAAACATAGATCACAGCATGGAAAGTATTACCCTACAATTGATACTAAATATATATAAGCTAAACATAGATCACAGCGTGGAAAGTATTCCCCTACAATTGATACTAAATATATATAAGCTTAACATAGATCACAGCATGGAAAGAATTCCCCTACAATTGATACTAATATATATAAGCTAAACATAGATCACAGCGTGGAAAGTATTACCCTACAATTGATACTAAATATATATAAGCTAAACATAGATCACAGCATGGAAAGTATTCCCCTACAATTGATACTAAATATATATAAGCTAAACATAGATCACAGCGTGGAAAGTATTACCCTACAATTTAGACTAAACATATATAAGCTAAACATAGATCACAGCATGGAAAGTATCCCCAAAAATTTAGACTAAACTTATATAAGCTAAATTTAGATAATAAGAGAGTTTGTTTTGGAACATAGGTGAAAACGTTGGGAGTTTTAAATAGATCTGTAAAACTCTGATTAGACTGTTTACTATTTATTACAATACCACACAAGCTATGTTCATTTAGTTTGATAAGGTCAGGAACTGTTATGTATGTACCTAGTGATTTAACTGACCCTCTGCCCAACTTAATTTAGTTTCTCTATCAACTGTAATACTTTTTTAATCTTAATTATTTCTTTTTAAGATATTTTTTTATTTAACATTACAACCTTTAGCCAGTTTAAAGGTGATTTTTTGTTTAAAGAAGTATCTTTCATTTTTCCACATTTGCTGTGGCTTCTGGAACCAAAATGTGACTAGAAATAGATAGTAGATCCTGATAACAGCAATCTTGTAAGGTTGTATTTACATACAGACAGGAGTGTATCATTGTTTTGTCTTTGTCTACACGTTT
>CM017567.1:25220771-25306160 GCA_007844125.1 Sinonovacula constricta
TAATGGACATTCGGTAAAGAAGTGTTGGTTAGTTTCTACACTACCACATATACAGAGTGGATTTGGTACAATCCCTTTACGAAAGAGGTGGTGTTTTAGTGAGCTACATTCTGTTCGTAGCCGTGAGTGTAATATTTGAGCTCGTCTATTTCCTGTGTAAAAGTATAACGGAGGTTTAATTGTATTTGTACTTATTTTTTCTTTAAACGAATTTAGTGTTGGAGCATTACGTATATCAGGTGATAGATTATTCCACTCACGTATTACAGAAGGGAGGAATGAATTAAAATACGAAGTTGTTCGTGCAAATACTCCAGCAACATTATAGTTGTTGCGTAACTGATATCGGGCATTCGACACGCTACTAGGGATTAATGAGGACAAGTACATGTAATCAGGAGTAAGGCCATTCAGTATCTTATAAAACAACACTAAACAGTGATTTCTTCTTCTGTCAGAAAGAGGATCCCAACCGATCTCGCTGTGTAATGCATTTATACTGACAAGTTTAGTGGAAACAGAAACAATACGAGCACACTCGTTTTGGATATTTTCTAGATGTTCAGATTCATATCCTACACAATTGCTCCAGACAACATCACCATATTCGAGAATAGGTCGGATATATGAAAAATACATAGTTTCTAGTGCCCTGCGGTCCAGTGTAAATTTGTATATACGTAGAATGTTGACACGCTGCCAAGCTTTTGATTTTATATAATTAATGTGAGAGTTCCATGAACAATCCTTTGTCAAAATTATGCCAAGATGCTTATGCTCAGTAACCTCAGGGATGGTTTGTCCGTACATTGCTAAAGGAGGATGGTTTGATGTTCTTTTTCGGGATATTATAAGTGATTCTGATTTAGATGGGTTGAAGTTAACCAGCCATTTTTTAGCCCATACGCCTATTTTATTTATGTCATTTTGTATGGTTTTTGCAGCAGTTTCTGCATCCTGAGAAATATAATAAAGACTTGTGTCGTCTGCAAAGAGATTAATATTAGACTCAATACCATCAACAACATCATTAATATAAATAAGAAAAAGCATTGGTCCCAATATAGATCCCTGCGGGACACCTGCTTTAATAGTGACCCAATCCGAAATAGCACCAGGAAGAACAACTCTTTGCCGCCGCAAAGTCAAATAATCAGCAAACCAGGACAAGAGCCGGCCTTTTATCCCAGCAGAACTCAGTTTGGCTAGTAGACCCTTATGCCAAACTTTGTCAAAGGCCTTACTAATATAAAAAAATACAGTTCTAGCCTCCAGTCCATCATCAAGGGCTTTGCAGCAGTTATTATAGATAAAAGGTAGCTGGTTTACAGGAGAATCATCTGGTAAGAATCCAGATTGATGAGGTGTAAAGAAGTGACAGACTTTAAGATGGTTAAATATGTGTTTATAGATAAGACGTTCAAACACCTTTTCAAGTGTGTTAAGCAGTGATATAGGTCTGTAGTTGATAGGTAAATAGGCGTCACCTTTCTTAAATACTGGATTAATGTTTGCTTCTTTCCATTTACTGGGTACTTTACTTAGCTGTAATGATTTGTTAAATAAGTCACACAAAGGGAAAGATAATTCTTTAGATGCTTCAATTAATACTTTATTGTTTAGGCCATCGGGCCCTACAGCTTTTCCTAGTGGTAATGACTTCAGGACTTCCTCTACTTCCCGAGGATTTAATGATATATGCTCAATTGTATTGTTCATTTGGGTTATGTCTGATGGTATGGGCTTGTCATCAATAACTGTCTGACTAAGGAAAAAATTGTTGAGTAAATTAGCTTTATCATAATCATTTGATGTAGAGTTGTTGGTACTGGGGTCTAGGAGTGGTGGAATTGATTGCTTGGATAAGGCATGTATAAATGAATTAAGAACTTTCCAAAACTCTTTGGATGATGGTTCACAAGTTTTTAACTTTTCGGCCTTTTTATTATAGTATTCAGTTTTTGATTTACGAATAAGAGATATAATTTCGTTTCTTAAAGACCGAAAACGTTGCCAGTAGTGCATAGATTGTGTAATTTTGGCTTTTCTGTAAAGGCGTTTACGCTTTTTAATATTACGTTTAATTTCAGAAGTTATCCAGGGAGAGTTATTAGGGTTAATTCTAATCATTTTATTAGGTATGTTATTTTTGGCAATGTGTAATATTCGATTCGTGACATTTGTTGTGTATACATCAATATCTTCATCTTTTCACATGTCAAAGCTGCATAGTCCTATATCTGAACGAAGCTTATCATAATCCCCTTGTTCATATTTCCATATCTCTCGATAAAACGATTTATGTTTAGGTGTCGTGAAATTAAGTAGAACAAAAATCGGACAGTGGTATCGAACATCTTGTGGAAGGAAATGTTCCATTACACCTGAGTGTATAACATTATCAACGTTCGATTCTATGACTAAATCTATTAACGATTCTGACTGTTCTGTAAAATGTGTTGCTTCGGTGATGACCTGATGAAACCCAAACTGTTTTAAAAGGCTATCGGGTGGCCTATAAATTGTACCTATCAAGACGTGTTGTTTATTGTTAGTGGTAATTTCAATCCAAATACATTCCAATTTATATATCTCGAGGTCATGCCTTCTCCTGTAGTATAAAATTATTTTTTACATAAATTATTACACCACCATGATTATCGCCCTCTCGATCTAGTCTCTCTGGAGACGAGTAACCCGGTAATATCAATTCTGTAGTTAAAATTGTAGGGCCCAACCATGTTTCAGAAAAGCACAAGGCGTCAAATTCATTTAATTCAGTGTAGAGTATATCTAACTTGTGCTGAATACTCTGTACATTATAATGAGCACACGATAAGTAGTGGTGTGAGTTTATTAGTTTAGAAATTGCATCTTGTGAAGAGTTTGTGGAAGAGTTATTAGAGGCAGGGCCTGGATTTAGCTTTACATCCCCGGCGATTATAAGTAGGATTGCAGTCCATGATATCGTATTAATACAGAAAATAACAATGGCAAAGTGAATTGAAAACACAATATTACTGTGTTGTCTAGAACTTTGAACATACCTTCTACTGATACTGCGTAATTTAGGCTTTTCGGACCCAAGAATATGGCTACGAAGTGACAATAAGTACGTGTCATGAGACCAGAGTGCAAATATGAAGAAAAAATGGTAAAGCATGACCAGGTTGCCACAGCCTCGGTATCTTGACATAACTACAATATTTAATACATCACACAGCTTTTTGCTAACTCTCAGAGAGTAGTTATGAGAATGAGCCATCTAACTTGGTTTGCACAGATACTACTAACAAATAAGCTAGCATAAAACACGGCAATGGAATCGATGTATCTTTCTTATTGTATGAATCACAAGGATAAACATACAGAAATACGTGAGTAGACACGGCAGATATGACTGATTGACAGATACAAAAAGTGGACAGAATGAGAGGTGCAGACCATACAGGTAGGAGAAAAGGAAATATATAGAGAAAGTATATGATATTTGTTTCCAAGAACATTTCTAAACTGTTTTGTTGTCGCAATCTTCTCATTTTTACAGTAATAATTGCAGTAAAAGTGGTATTGGAAGGTTGGAACACTGAGGAAAAAACAACAAAGTTGTTAGGCAAGAGTGATAGAATGTTTTATGTTTGAAGCAGCAGTAGACTAACCCTAAATACTTCTGGTTTTTGGGAACATGATAAGCATATGAGACAAAAACAAGAGACATTGTCATGCCACTAAACCAGTAAACAATAACTTTGACAAAATGGTGTCTGGGGTTATGCTTACTGTGATGTCGGACAAATGTGTTAAATTTCGCAGCTCTGAATTGAACGGATATTGGGAAAGTGAATTTTGGCACAGCAATAATTAATGAAAATTCTAATTGATAAAGGGCCGTTATTTTGGCAAAATAGAGGCAGGAGTAGGAAACTTTTCTATTGCCATTCTTATGTATAAAGTACTGTTAAGGTTCAAGTCTTTCCTTCAAACGATGACTGAGAAAGGGGTAAGATTACAGAAATGGGTAAGCTAAATGCCGTGCAAGATAAGTTAAACGTGTATAACACAAAGTGTTGTTGACGTGTGCAAAGAATAATAAAAATAACAGCTTAACAGGCAGGCTTTCAACCACCCAGTCATGTTTAAACAATACAGCGGAAGGCCTGAAGCAAACAGAGTTTTGTATGAACACTGGCGTGCACAATGTCTAGGTGCACCGTGAGAAAAAAATAGAACCTGTATATTAAGTGTTTATTACAACGTATGAAAAGAATAATAAAACAATAACTAGACAGATAGCCATCAGCCACCTAGTCATTTTCAAACTACAGCAGCCACGGCTGGAACAAACTTTGCATTAATACAAGCTTTGCATTAATACTGGCGTGTAAAATGTACAGCAGCACCGTAGGAAATAAATAGGACGTGTATAGTACGTTTTCTTGTCAACGTATGCATCGGATTATTAAACACCACCTGAGACAGATAGGCTTGAGGCCACCGAGTCATGTATAAGCTACACATCGGACAAGGCTGAGGCGATCCGCGTATTTAGTAACAACATTGGCTTGCAAAATATACAGGTATACAGATGGATTTGGGCAGAACTGGTCGTCGACACTGTGTGGTGCATACAAGTTCAGTTACATACATGGGTCAATACACGATCAGCACGTGGAGTTGGTGTCAAGCAGGGAGGATAGTTGGTGTCTAAAAGTCGGATATGTTAACGACTGTCCGGATCTAGGTCGTCTACGTATTGTGTTTATAAGAGTGTTTTAAGAATGATATGCAACACGTTTGTATGTAAACGAGGTAATTGCATTCTAGGACACAATACTTTATAGTGTCGAGATTCAGATCTTCAAGTGAGGAGACTAGGTGACGTTTGGCATCGATGGACACTTTAATAAATATACGACCATCGTAGGTCCATGCACTGTAAATTAACTTTCTGCGGACAAGATCCCTGGCAGCGCGGAGAACCTCAGTTCGAGACCGTGTGAGGTCCTCGTTTATGTATACTCCTCTGTACTTCAAAAAAAAAGAATATATGACAAAGTCATATGAGTATTGTAACATATACCAAATTCCGAAAAGGCACAGAACAAAGGTATTTCACATGCAAGCCAAGCGAAAAGTAGAACAAATTTGTGATGAGTCACTTAAGGAAAAGAGCAAACCCGACAGTTACCGCCTTGGAACGGTCAGTCGGCAATATGGACCGACTGGGGTGCTTAAACCGGTTTTACAGAAGTTTAACCTCGCACTTCCTGACGAGTTTCTCAAATGCAAGCAACGAAAAGAAAAACGATTTATTTGAAAATAAAATGTTCATGCGCTGATATTTTCTATACGTTATGAAGAAAGTAGTGACGTCATCGAAAAATAATGTCCACATAGTGTTCAGAAAAGGAATATGATAGTATTTCGATTTGAAAAACAACACAAAAATGGTTGACCACAAATAAAATTAACTTTCTGAATCATGAACAAACATGACCAGAGACGAATAAATGGTTGTAGCATCCTGTTCATGTGAAGATGGAATTGAAGAACCAAAGTTCAATGTCAATCAAAGGAAATACACGTAACAATCCTTATAGGATGAATTAAAATGACAACATAGATTACATGCACGGGGAGATTTTCTAGGACCGCCACACTGCACAAGTAACATTGTTGTGACCATGAAAAAGAATATATGACAAAATCCTATGAGTATTGTAACATATACCAAACTCCGAAAAGGCACAGAACAAAGGTATTTCACATGCAAGCCAAGCGAAAAGTAAGAACAAAGTTGTTTTCCTCGATGGTGTTCTAACCTTTAGAGACACAGACGGGCGATCGAAAATGTTAAGCCACTGAGACCCCGGCCGGTCCCTGTTGATTCTGTTGACCAGGTCCTTTGCGACACGTGTCCCGACTCCCCCTTTCCTGTCTCTAACTGCCACAAGGTATACGATTTGGATAAGGTGTCACATCTGTATGACTGTGGAAACAGAAAACATGGGTTGTGTAGCAAAGGTTGTGACGGAAGGCTTTTGATTGATAGTGACAATTCCAAAAAGTGGGGTCTCGTATGGAGCGAGCGGTTAAAATGCACCAAGTGTTCTTTCGTAAGTGACTATTGCAAACTGTACGAAGAGGTTGAAGGAAAATCTAAACGGGGCAGAAAAGCTGCAACGGTTAATGTTGACTTGCAGTTGGGTCTGAGCACAACCCCAATCAGTAACACTGGTATATGCCGCGTTTTAAACAACGCAAACATTGTTGCCCCCAGCATAAGCTCTATGCAGAGGCTAAGTAACAAGGTGCTAGAGAAAGTAATTTCACTCAACCAAATTGATATGCAAGACAAAGTAAGGGCTGTAGTTAAGACAAATACCCTGATTGGTCAAACCAACCCCCTAAACATTAATGTTGAAGGTGATACTTGCTACAATAACAAAATCTTTAATGCGGACACGACTCCTTTTCAAGCCGGGACAATAGTCACCACTACCTTCTGCGAAAACAACACCAGGTCTAAAAGGATAATCGGGGTGAATATTGCCAGCAAACTGTGCTTGGTGGCCTCACGCATGCGCAACAAAGGTGAAGAGGTTACATGTCCCCATCATGCCGGTTACTGTACAGCCGACATAAGCGAGAGCTCTATTATAGGTAATGAGGGCACATGGTCAGAAAAGGTGGCCAAAAATCTGACCGGTATCAATATTGCAGGTTATACTGGTGATGGTGACTCGACGAGTCATGCCGGTTTGCAGAAGGCACAACCGTGTAGGGTAAACATGTTCAAAGATGTTCGACATCTTGGAAACTCAGTTCGTCGCGCTGTCTATAGCATCAAATTCAGCTTATCAATGTTCAGTGGTCCCTCAAGATATAACCTGAAGAACAGGTTTGCCCTGTCGATTAAGCAAAGATGTCATGCAGAACTCAAGCAGGCCCATAAGAAATACAATGGTCATTTGCCCACAATTAAGTTCAAAATGCCCATGGTTATCGACACATTTGTGTTGTGTTTCAATGGTTACTGCGGTCAATCTTGCAAAGACAACAGCCTCGTCTGCTCGGGTAACTATCGACTAGCAAAAACCTTTATGCCAGCTAATGTAAAAATTAGAATGACAGAAAAAGACCAATACCTGCTTAAACAGTGCATAGGCATTTTGCTTGGAATTGAGGCCCTTGAAAAAACTAAACTCTTGACATCCACCCAAAAATGTGAGGCTGTTAACCGGTCGTACCAGGCAGTTAATCACAAGATGGTAACGAACCCAAGAACATTTAAGGGAAGAATACATAGGCAGATCCATCAATTAAACAATGGGTACACTAGGTCAATGGTCATGAAAGCCAGGTATCTTGGTGCCTCAATAAAAACCCCTGCAATAATCCGTCAAATGATGGCTGTCGATAAGCGAGCAGCGCGCACCAAAGATCCTGAGGCCATCGAGCGCAAAAAGGTCTGTCGATATTACGCCAGCAGGCGTCGGTACAACCTGCATGAGAAAGAACATTACAGCCCAGGTTTAACAGATGGAAAACCAGCTGCTAGCAGTTCTCAACACTTGAAAGATCACAATTATGTGTAGGTGGCCCTTTCAAGTGATAAGAAATGGAGTAATTTCAATGTAATATAGCCTGTATATAGTTTGTTTTGATTTTGTGCATGCCTTTTATTGTCATAATTTCTCAGGTTTTGCTACAAATGCTCAAATGTTCATGTTTTTTAACTAAATAATGTTCAGACTGATGGAAGAAACTATAAACAGTACTTACTTTTTAGGGTTTTTGCTCTACATGTCCACTGCACTTTTTCACTTTTGCACACACTTTTCTATCATTATTAACAGACATGGTTCCAATGACATATGGTGGACATTATAACAAAGACTTTTGTGGCATAAATGTGACAAAAATAAAGAACTTGTTAAAAAGTATTTATGTAAACTGATATATGCCCTATGCACATAATGGTTGCGAGAGGGGGTATCCGATGGGCATTTTACCCGAATCCTTCCATATTTACATACAAAACCTCCACTAGTGGCCCCAGTCCATAGCAAACAACCTTTATTATTATCAAAAATGCACATGGACTTGATTCTATCCAATAGTTTTCTTCTATCAGCTTCCTGGTTTGATTCTGACATGTTAACAAATTTATTTGCAGCCAACAGGATGGGAGGGGCTTTCCGTTAAAGGTTAGACGCCACTAAATAAGTTTGTTATATATTCTATAGTAAGTCGCGAAACTTTGGAACCAAATTGCACCATGACCAAGCTATGACAGACCTCCATAACCATATATAGGTGAAAAGAGCTATTTGTTGTCTATCAGAAAGACCCAGAAATAAGTCAACCTTTGCAACTTGTAAGAAGGTCCTGCTTCATACAGTGCACATACTATCAAATTACCAGTCGGTAACCCTCAGATTTCAATGAAATATGTACTTCCGCTAAAGGTGGATCAGTCCATTATTGTGCATGGGAGTGCAACATTTTTGCTTGATTTTTACTTTTACATGGTTTCAGCTTTCTTTTGATACCAAAAGGTTCAGATTACCTTCAAAATAGGAAATATGATGACAAACTATAGCAACAGACTGTTATTAAAGAGAAAAAGTCCATGTCACACATTCTACTTCCGGTGGCTATTTAGTGTAATCACCCCTTTGAACCAGCCCATTTGCTTGCCGACTTGATTTTAGTCCTACCGACTCGCCATTTTCTTGTTGGGTAGGTCTAAAACGCTGACGCAATACGCACCAAAATCAAGCTGGCAAGCAACAAGCATTAACTCAGGGTAGCCGAAGAAATATTAGATCAGCCGACATTAAGAAAGGTATGTATAACGCATGTTTTCAACCCAAGTTAATTACATCGAGAAAAAATGCATTATTTAAAAGTAAAAAACGTCAAAACAACCAATACAATGATATTTGAATTAAAACTTATTAAAATCCAGCGTTTCTTTTACCTAATATAGAATTAAAAACAACAACAACAACAACAAACAAACAAAAAAACATAAAAAAAGTTTTACATTATTAAAAGTATAATCTAAATTATAAAAGATAACTGAAATTCTATTTAAATATTACAAAAGCTATTGTTGTTACGTGAGGATTGCCAAACGATATACGATAATTAAATGATACGCCAACGGTGAATAAAACGTTGATAGAGGGACTTAGTTAAACTATATATCAATATTAAATTGAAAACCGAGTTAATCTCTGGATCTCTTACAGGTAATGTGACGAAATAAACGATATAGATTTACAACGAATACAAATTGATCTAATAGAAAAATGAAACATCAATACTAGAGCTATGGGATGGCATAAAGAAAGATGCCTTCGAATACAGGCGTCATAGACAGTTAAATTATGGAAAACTGATCTAAAACGTGAATACTGACAAAATTATGTGATTTAAACAATCTTGATACTAAATGAACAACACATATTTAACAAGTAAACATGTTGCCCGAAACTAAATGGACACCAGCAATACAAAAGATTTGAAATGACCTGAATAAATATTCAGTCGAAGACGTCATTTATAAAATACATACAGAAAGTGACGGCTAAAGTCCTGTATATTCGAATGGTCTCTCTGTCACTCACAAGGAATGTGACGTTAGTAACTGTACGTTAGCAAACAAAATTTCATAAACATCTGAAAATATGAAAAAGGATACCCTAGCTTGGGGAGGACATAACGAAATATGCAATAAAAAATACGCCAGAGTCGACATGTAATGGAAAAGGACAACAACAACACTCTAGCTTGGGGATGATATAAGCATATCGCCGATCGAATCAGAGGTCAGTTACAATGAAGATACAGAAAGTTACCGTAAAAGACAGCTTTATTTGAATTGTTTTTCTGTCACGAGGAATGTGACGCAATTAACTTTATATGTTTGCAAACAAAATTATTATACATAACGAAAAACGCAGCAACAATACCCAAGCTAGTTGTCGCATAGGGTAACAGCCGGTCAACAACAGAGGTCAGTAACAGTAAAACCACAGAAAATTACACTAAAAACGATATAATTGACGGACTCTTGTTCCTTGTGCATGGAATGTGACGCAATAAACTGTAATGTTTATTAGGAAAACAAATAGTCCAAAATGCAACATCAATACTGTAACTAGGGAATGTCATGAGGAAATATTCGATCAAACATAGATGTCATAGATACCTAAAATAATAGGAAACTAAAATAAAAAGTGCATTCTTGACAGCATTATGCGAATTAGAAAGGGAAGGTGACACAATAAACAGTATAAGTTTATAAATAACTACATGTTTCCTAGAATGTTTATGGAAATACGCAACAAGGATACCCTAGTTTGGTGAGGATATAACAAAATATGCAATACACATGTTGTCAAACTCAGTAAAATCAAATACATTAGTCTGGAAGCAGGATAAATTAATACTGACGGTACTCATTGTCACATACAGGGAATGTTACGCAATGTGCGATGTATGTTTATAAAAGAAAAATGCACCATCAATACTGTGGTAGGGGTTGATATGAAGAAATATTCGATCAAAAATAGACATAATAGACAGAAAATGGAAAACTAAGCTAAAATGTGTATATTTGAAAACATTCTGCAAGTTAAAAATGGAATATGATACAACATACAGAAAATGTTTATGGAAACTGCATGTTGCCGTAATGGAAAAGGGAAACAACACAACTCTAGCTTGGGACGCAATAAGCAAATATCCGCTCAGAAGAAGACTTCAATTACCATTGAGACAGGGAAAACTAGCGTAAAAATACGATAGATTTAAATGGTCCCTGTGTTATTCACACGGAATGTGACGCAGTTTACTATATATGTTTTCAAAAACATATAAATAGCTAATTAAAAAACGCAACATCAATACCAAAGCTAGGAGTTGGCATAAAGTAATACCCGGCCATTAACATACTTTAGTAACAGTAAAATCACAGAAAATTACTCTAAAATATGGTAGTATTGACAGACTCTTGTGCCTCTTACAGAGAATGTGAAATAATAATATAACATACTTGTTGAGAAAAAACATGGCTCTTATAAAAAATCTGCAACAAGTATACCCTAACTTGGGGGGGGGGGGGGACATACAGAAGTATGCATAGACACTTAACTCAGTAAAGTCATTGAAAAGCCCTTTAATAATGAAGAATACAATGGCCACTGCATTTTGCTGAACATTAGTCTGGACGTCGGGTATAGTTATATTGGCGGAACTCTGTGTCTCTTACAGCAATAATACTAAATAGCTTAAGGATGACACGAAGACATATTCGATCGAAGATAGACATCACAGACAAATGATGAAGGATACGTGGTCACCGCTTTTTACTGAGATCGGCAGCTGAGAATTATCTGGAGAGTCTCGATCTTTCATGCTCAGGACTCTCCCCTCACCCGGATAGTAGATCGGTAGTGATGAACAGACATTACCCCTCAGCAAAAGGCATCCAGCTTTCTTGCTCTCATTTGCTCTAGAGCCAGCTAGATGAAGTGTTAGCTGCCAGTCCAAGGCTGTAGGCTGAATATTGCCTATCCTTTTCAACAATCCCAACGAGATGAACATTCTTCACACGGATTGAGCGGGAATCCATTTCATCCTACTTTAAATGGGCAAAGCCAGGACTTCCATCATTGTTCCTCACGCGATTTCTGGAGGTCTGTGAACGTCTGCCTCTTGGTCTCATTCTCAATGTCGCATCTTTCATCCCACGGCACGCACAAATATTGTTTATTGCGTCACATTCCTGGTCAAATACACATAAATATTCCAAATATACCATGATGTTATTATCTTCTGTGCAGTTTCGTCTTTTACGTTTGATGTGGACCATTTTGTCACTTGTCATCCCCTTGCTAGGGTTTCGTTGCTGCATTTTTCTGTTAAGGTAATTTAAATTTGTTTACATATATATTTTCCGTCACGTCCCTCGTTTAGGACGCAGGTGCCTTTCAAATAAACTTTTAACGCAGCTTCTAGTATTTCTGTTTTAGATGACGCTTGTTTTCGATCGTGGATTTGCCTGTCATCCTCAAGGTAGATATTGCTGTTGCCCTTTTCCATAACATATCTCCTTTATAAATACTTGTCTATGTAATTAAATGCGCCTCATTCCATTTCGTAATTCACACAATTCTCTCAAATATACACATTTTTGCTTAGCCTTTCGTAATTTTCTCTGACGTCAATATATTCGATCGCATATTTACTAAAGTCATTCCCAAGCATGAGCATTATTGTTGATTCATTCCTTTAGGTCAATTACTATTGTTAATGACTTTCGTTCATTGCGTCACATTTTATGTACAGACACAAAGTCCCTATCAAATATACCCAAATATATCCTAATTTTCTGTAATTTCACTGTCTTTGACGTCTGTTTTTGACAGTAGCATTTCTATTTGTCTTCCCCAAGCTAGGGTATTGTTTAGCACAGTTTCATTAGGGCAATATTTCTATTCTATAAACGTACATACGATGCAACTAACTGCGTTATATTTGCGGTGAAAAACACGAGGTGCTGTCAGCTGTTTACGGCTTTTACCATGGATTTTTAACTGTCACTGACGTCTATATAAACATATATTGTTTATTGCGTCGCACTCCCTGAATGTGACAAAGAAGCCGTTCAATTAAATTACTTTTAAATAATTTTCTGTGTCTTTATTATAACTGACTGTTTTCTACGTTGATATGCCATCTTCAAGATAGGGTATTTATGTTGTTTGTTAAATTACGGCATTATGTCTCCTTATTACATAAATGGTGTTCATTGCGGCCCATTATGTCAAGAGAACATATTTAGGCTTAGATTTCATTGATCTTAACAATCTCTAACGGCTATGTTTCCTCTTAAAAATATGTATAATTTATGGCATCACATTCCCTGTCCAAGGCACAATGATCTGCCGATTATATTCTGTTTTAAGTGTAAATATATATATATATATATATATATATATATATATATATATATATATATATATATATATATATATATATATATATATGTGGATTTTGATTATTGATTTGCTCTAAATAACAACCGCTTGTGTGTAATATAATGGTAGCTTCTTTCATGCTATACTCAATCTTTGTTTATTCCTTTTACACGAAACGTTTAATTCGATAGCACAAATGTTATAAGCAAGCTGTGAACTCAAGAAAATTGTAACTAAAAAGTTAGCAACAGACGACAGTTATAAACGGTTTGTACTTTGTGCTGCTAACATATTTCAGCAAACAATGTGAATATTCTACATAGACGGACATTCAAATGTCACAACAATATTGATTGTTTGATAAAGTATACAATTTCAATCATATTCATAAAAAACAACAACAAAAATATGATGTTTATTCTAAGTATCGAATGTCGTTGTTTTTGGGAATATAAAATTATGCTCCAGAGACTGGTCTTGCATAAACATCAGCAGAAGTAAAAGCCGAAGCAGCAGCAACGGCAGCAAAAAGAAATACATCACCAAATAACAACTAGCATAAGGAATAATGAGTATTGCAATATACCAATAATCTATTCCTAATCTCAGAATTCTTTATCTCAGAACACAATTACAAGTGGACTTTCACCTCTTGATAAGAGGGTCATTAATTAGTTGGCTGGTGACACGGTAACGGTGTGGAGAGGGCAAACCGGAGGGGCCGAGGAGATAGTGCTAAATGAACTCTGTCAAAGAATATTAATACAATTAATGGGATCATTTCTGTGTGATTTATTCAACAGCCAGGTACGCATATAACACAATTAGGTAGCATTTGATCATCTATAAAATAGTTGGCTTATAAAGTAAATTGAAAGCTTTTAAATTTTGTACCAAATGCACATGAAACGTTGCGTAATCTTTCTTATATTTCGAAGTGGTAGGAATCTGAAAAACAAAACAAAAACAAAAAACAAAACTTTTTTACCAATTAATAGATTCAACGCGATTTCGTCGCTTTCCTTTTATGTACTAGAGACCGGCCTAAAATCAGTGTTGTAATAAGATAATCTGTGTTTTAATAACTTTGATCGCAAATAAATTCAATCTAAGCAACAGCTTTTTGGCTTTCGAATTCTGGCTAAATTTTATACCAAATACATGCACAGAAAATGCGTCACAATCACTTAATGTCGGTGAACTTTGCATTCCTGGTGGTTAATGTGCAATACCCCGTCTATTTCAACCAATGTATTACGAACTATTTTAAGGCTCAATTATTATGTTTTCATGTTTAAGTCAGATTTAGAGGATCAACATTAGAACAACAATCACAAGGCAAAATTATATAGAATAAATATATTTATACTATAACTATTCAATTAGTAAATTAAAAAAGAAAAAAAAGCACGATCATAAAAGCGTTATTTATTTCATCCCGAATCTGAACTTATTGCTAACTGCCATGAAATTTGTTTTGCTACCCTAGATGCTTGTTACAAATCCTTGCTGCTTGCTGGAAATGTGAACTAGCCTATTTGCTTGCTAACTTGATTTTAGTCGCACTACGCTGGCGACTTGCATCCAGAACGGCCCAATAACAAAGATGACCCATACCAAAACGGCCCATTTTTAGATATTAGTATACAAGTGTAACATAGTTTGGCCTATATTTTTGTTTTTGTACTAGAATATGCTATTATGTAGCATTAAATCATGCTGTTATGCTGCGATATTATTACATGTATGTGATAACATAGAAATAATTATATAAAGTATAAGTGAGTTAATAGCGTGATCCTACTTGTATAAATAGTAGCCTAGATCTAGTATCTGGTTTGGGTTTTTATTCAGTTAACCTATATGGTCGTGTTTAAGGTATGTTATAAGGAAAAAAAGTTACATACATATACATTGGTTGAAACATCGTTTTTAAGCGAACTGGATCTCTGAATATTGTGTTTAGTACCACGTTCGCTCTGCCGACTTGGTATAAAAAGGCAGACACTTTCAGCTGTTTGGAATCCAGTCTGTCCCACTGAGCCAGGATGGCAATGTTCCGCCGATGGGACTCGGAACGGCTAGGCTTGATTGGACTGGCGTGGTAGCCTGTATGAGAGAACAAAAGTGAGTAAGTTTAGATCACGAAGCATATTTTAAAATGTCATCATCCCTTCCAAAAATAGCAGATCAGTTCTGAGCAGCAGAACCGTACATGTGTATTGTACATATGCATTGAACTTCCAAATAATATGCCGGTAACGTAAAACATTTTACCTCTTTTTCTACGGCTGTGAAGTCATCGGAAACATATCATCATTTTCCAAGTCCGGGATATCCAATGACGTGGCCTGCATATTCATTGTCTCGTCGGCGAACCTACTGTAAATTTCGTACATTTATTCCTGTGTGAATGTATAATGCACGTAAAGCAATGCACTTTTCACGTTTTGAGTGTAAATTTGTATCGTTTTCATAGGTTTCAATGTTATTTATATTTTCGAGCAAAATCGATAAATTCATGCGATTTTAGTGTAACGTCAATGTCCTCGACCAAGCCATGCTATGTTGAATAAAGTTAATTATGGAATGGATTTTCAGCTTCAAAACTAGTGCAAAACATATTTCAGAAACATTAAATCACAAAATTCTTTCCTGCATGTATACGCCATTTTACGCCTTTACAAACCATTTACAAACATTAGCAGAATCTGCATGACTAAGGGTTTATGTGAAGACTGGTTCAGCCTTAAATCTATTATTACAAGTTGAACATATATTTATTGAAATTATCTTATCTCTTTTACAGAAAAACTAAAGAGTCAAGTGCATTTAAAAATTATAGATGCACTATAAACAACAGGGATAATGGCTATTTGTTGACACAAAATGTTGATATTAATTCAGAGGCAACAGCAACAAAAAATATTGATATTTCTTGGTCTGTTCCCGAACTGTTCCAATTAGTTACAATATACATGCTTATACATTGATGATTTATACCTTAAGATGCCAGGAACGGACAGCTCAAAGACAGGCATTGTTTCCTTATGACGCGGCTTCGGTATCAGGGTCTACGATTAACTCCAACTGTGATATTTACAAAAAATATAATGATTTATTTTTCGATTGAGGTTCTAGTTAATGAAACCAGTACGCCGTTTACTCTGCCAGTATCTCTGGCATGACAGTAAAAATAGTGCACTAGATGCTTGTGTACTAGCCGCTCAAAGGAAAAATGTCGAGTGAGTGTCAGCAGCCAACAACATTTACAAAACTTGCAATTTCCTGAGGAATTCAAAATTACTGCATATTCAAAATAACACTAAGTGGGTCGTGTCGTAAGAAAACAAACAATGTGGTTAGTGCAATCAGAATGAATCCAGACAGATCATTTAACAGCTGTAGAATCTGCGAACAATAGAATAGATCCCAATCAGACTTTCTGACTAATTTGGATACACGCAGGTTGCAAAGTCAACGTTAAAGGTTTTCTAACTAAAACGACTCAAATGATTATAAAAGTTACATAACGAGAAAGAGAAATAATGAAAACAAAATGTGCTCACTGCACTAATTTATGACCCTTGACCGTACATGCCACATTTGATCCCAAGGATACTTACTCGATGTAATCTCCTAGCGTTACAAAAAGTTGTAACAAATTCAAACCAAGCAAAATATCACAACGTTTAGAAATTTGAAACCTATTTGTGACATTGACCTTTGAGTGGCCAATCAGTTATTGCACAAAGAAAAGAGTATAATTTAGGTAAACCTTTGAGTCAAATAATTTTCAATATTTCACTATGCATTAAAACAATACGAAACAAAACAACTCCACAATCTGAGCTCTGACACGTATGACTCCGCAAAATTTACCTGTTTACACGTTTGTCACCATTTTCCTTCAGATACATTTCCGATTACGCTAATCTGAATCTTTTCAAATGAATGTGAAGAACTTCTGCTCTGGTTACAGATGTCTGTGTAGAATGGTTTGTATTCTACTTGCAGTTTCTACATGATATGAAAAAAACACTGGTTTGAAAATAAAATTGTTCACAATACTCGATCTTTATTTAATAGTCTTAAAACGTTTGAGAACAGTATCTTCATGGTATTGTGGTTACATGTAAGACATTGTCAAACTACAATCGCAGTAGGTCACATTTGAAACAGATAGTGGCCGATATGTGAAGTCTGTGATCAGTATCTTTCAATGTAAATTCCATGTCTTTTTTCCGAAACATAGGTAGACATAAAAGTCATATATATGTACAAGGTTAACAGGTCGCATTTGTAAACGATATACATGTCACTACATTCGTCACAACTAAATTATGTATACAGGTCCAACTTATTCTTAAATTATATTTTGCCAGTAGCCCTGATTGAGCACGTACCTTGAAGGCAATGGTACCTTGAAGGCGATGGTGTCAGGCAAACAATTGATAATCTGGAAAAGTACGTTCACACAATAAATTACACGACAAGTCAAATTGACCAACTTGCAGCAAATTCAGACTATTGACTGACATGTTACAGGTTCCCTGTTAGTGCGGTCATTTTACTGAGTCACTTGTCGTCCATTGTATCGAAGAAGGACAACGGGTATTGTCGACTTACCGTTCCAAGGCGGTAACTGATGTTTTTTCTTTTTGTGTGTTACGTCTCTTCTCTGTGTTTTTTTCACATTTACATTTACCTTGTTTGCCTTTGTCTACAGGTAGATAAAAGTTAAATATCTGTGGAAATTTTGATAGGACCTTTTCTTATTTACCTATTAAGTTTCCAGAAAAATGAAATAGTATGACTACTGACAAATTCACAGTAAAACAACACGGAGATTCATTCAAAATATGTATTTAATGTTCCCTCCAATAATAAACATATATTCCTGTAGCGTTTCAACGAAAGTTTACAACCGCATCAATGGGCTCTAAATGTCAAGGCAACTTCTGAAAGTGATGAATGACCAGCAAGCTGCATGTACTTAAAGTGAACAGATAAAGGTATTGTGGACGTGTTTCACTGCCATTTCACATATCAGTTTCAAGATATTGACTCGACCGGTAATAGACACCCTTATGAAATCAAGGGTAAATGTCCTAACAGAACCATATATTTCATATGAACTTATAGAGCATCTTCTTCTGTCAAAATTTCCTTTTTCTCATACTCTGACAAGCATTCACTCACTGAGGCAGGTCTTACTGATGCGAGCTCCACAATGACAAGTGTTGTTTCGTCTTCAGTCAGGGTCACCTTTAGGTTTTGTTAATAAACTTCTTTGTTACAGAATAAATACTGGTAAAATATGTATTATGCATAAAACGTACCTGTGTTGTTGAATTTCGAACAATACAAATTTGGCACATGTCACACAGAACTGCACGTCATAAAGCCAAGCTATTTAAAAATAGCCCAAATATATCGCTTTACAACAAAAAGCAGGACATATTAAGCGTCAAAAGAAGTCAGATCAAATAAAAGGTTGCTTAAGAATGACTTATATTGCATAAAGTTGAAACTTTGCTTCAGAATATAACGTCACTTTGCGATGAATGCAAAGATGCCATTTTAACCTACTGCGGAATATTTATATATTTGGCACGTATTTACTTTCTTGCTGGGAACAGTATGCGAATTGAAACCCTTCGAATTTTAACCATATAATAACTTAAGAAATGAGATCGATACGAGTGCCCAAATTTATGCCCACACGAAATGTCATTTACAACTTCTATACTCAGGTCTACAATAGTAGTTTTACGTTTTATAACGAAAACAACATTTAAAAAAAGTTCTAACAGAGGCTTAAGCCGAGCGATATCTCCATGGCTAGGGTATCTTGGACAGTTTTCACGATAAACTATGACATAACATGAGGTTTAATGTGTATTAATACATATATAAATTAGATCTGTCGATAGTAGTATTCGCCCTTTTAAAGTGCAAAGATTATATTTATCCAATTCTGTAAAAATATCATTTCTCATTCACAAATTACTAAATGGAATATTCTTGATGACAGCACTGGTACTTTAGAGCAATGATATAAATGCAATATACATTCAAAGGAACTAAATAACATGCCAATTTTCAAATTCTGCCGCAATAGCTCAGGTGGTAGAGCGTCGGCTTGCGGATTGGGAGGTCGTGGGTTCGAACCCCGGCCGTGTCTAACCGAAGACCTTAAAGTTGGTAGTAGTAGCTCCCCTCCTAACGCTCGGGGCTAAAGGGAAAGCATAACGTCTGACTCGTCGGTGTCAGTATAATGGACCGGCCGGGTTCAGTCCTTGGGCACCTCATAAGTGCCCCTGTGCTATAATGATAGAAATGTCGCTGCGCAGTATCGGCAAAAATGCCGGCTAATCCCTAATCCCAATCCCAAATTCTGCAGGTTCTTGTATGTTGCAAGTGCATTAATTTCTGCTTGTTTCTATGCAGAAGGTCCCGAACAAACTGTGCACCATCCTGCTGCTGACCTCTGGCATATGACAGGCACATCCAGGCTGCCTCCTGAAAATAGTGATAAAAGTCTAATCAAACAGTATTTACACTAATTCAAGAAGTAACATTTATGTATTCTGGCCATCTTTTTTAAAATCCGCCCAAAAGAAAGTTGTTTGGTGTCTGTTTGTAAAAAAAGATGATTTCCTACCAATTCCAACAAATTAATATTTTGCAAATCAAGAGGTATAATTAAATAAATTGAGAATCTGCCTTTAGTAAAAGAGTTCCGTTGTAAAGAAATGTCATAGTATTTCTCTTGTTTCTCCAACTTAACGCTTCCTTTTCTATCAGTCTTCACAAATATTGTCATATCTAAAAAAACCTATCAAAACTGTAATATATTGAGACTTTGAATCCTATATTCATGTAGTTTGATGCTGTTATTTACGCAGCTAGAAGTGCGGCATTGGCTTTTGAAATGGAACTGTTTTGTATTTTCCGATGATTATTACCTTTTCATGATGTAGATCTTTTTTCTTTACAATAGTTCTTTAACTGTCAAATAATCAGTAACAAATTCTTCATACCTTCAAATCTTCAGGATCTATTATGGTGTCCTGGAATTCATGCTTTCGAAAATGTCTAACAATTGTGTTTGAGTTATTTCTATGAACATTTTAAACATTATAAAATTATAAACTTTACCCAATGAAACATGCGAATCATGTTAATAAGCGAAAGTTAGTTAAATGATTGTATATTTACGTTCGCAGTTTAATTGTGTCAGTGCTGCCTATGCATGCACAGTAGAATTTAACCAGCCACTGTTTTCTGCGTTTATCAATCCAGGGGGACTTTTCTCTTTGCTTTCCTTTCATTTGGCATCAGATGCTTCCGTTGGTCTCTTTGGTTTAGTACCCCTTTGTGGGTTTTGGAACAGGAACTGTTTCTGCTGCAGATACAGAAAACTTGAACTTGTTTTTCTTTTGATTTCTTCGCCCACAACTCTTCGGCTTCCTCTATATCTTCTGCAGGCATCTTTTCTCTTCATCTTCTCACTTTGCTGCTTGAATAATTTTTACACTCCTTAGTTTTCCTCCCACTACTGGTCTTAGTGTCCTTACAAACTCTCCAGTTCTCAATCTTTTCTTCCCCATTAATATACCTTTCTTAACAATTTTTATCCATTCTTCAACAGAAGCGTTCGAATCTCTGATCTTTCCTTTCTGCAAAATACACCCACTTCACAATGAGCTAATGGCATGTAGTTTTGTCCAAAATGATTGATTATTTCTCCTTGGAAGTAGATATTTTCTGTGATTTCATCTTTATCTTCTGCTTCATCTTCATCTTCAACAAGGTGCTGAATAAATATTGGCCTAAACGGAGACCTATCCCGAATTGGAAGCTTCTATTTCTTGTCTTTTACTTTCAAGCCACTTTCACCATAGTCTTCAATTTAAGAAACAAACACACTTAGTAACATGCAATACATTATCGAACATCACAAATAAATTGGCTGACACTGTACTTATCTATAACTACTTAAATTTCCTTTAAAATGCTTCGTTTGTTAATGTTAAGTATCAGTCATATATCAAATTTTATGGAATTTATTGCAAGCAAATCAGAAGGTTTAAAGCAGTAATATGTTTAACCATTAGCTCCATCTATACGCGTTTTAACGAATGTGCGACTAGTGAAGATCCAGGCACATCCGTCCCATCAGATCTGAATCTGTACTGGTGGCATCTTGCTCAGAAATAATAAATCTAAAAGTGAAGAGCGTAGATCCTGATGTGCGTGCTGGTCTGGATCTACTGTTCGCCCGCGCAAACGTGTATGGAGTAGCAAGTTAATATACACGGACACCCAGCAAGATACCGCAATTTCAAAAGGGGGCATGTACTACGTAGATGTTTATGAATGTTAAGTATCAAAAATGTTAAGTTCAATTTATCGTGTCCTACCGACAGAAGGAAAACCCATTTCCATTATACCCTCATTCAAGCGAGTACATGAGTGTAGGACAAAAGCCACTCACACAATCATTTTTAGGTAGGACAAAAGCCCCGCCCCCCGTCTCAAAGATTTTTAAAAGTAGGACAAAAGCCCCCCCCCCTCCCCCCCCCCCCCCCTCTTATCTATAAAATTACCTAAAGCAGTTGTTGATGATCCCTAATTACTTAATGTAAAAACTTCTTTCTACACCTAAATCTACCTTTTGCATGAATTTCAACACTGAGATGTATAGTTAGAAGTTGAATTTATTGCAACTACTTTTTTGCACAGTTATAAGCACATTTTACCATGATATCATTATCACATCACTTAACTAGTATTATGCATTGTCCCTTTGCATAGAGAAACTCTGCCAATGAATAAACATGAATAAACCAATACAACATTTCTTGATTGAAAGGACTGATAACGATACTGTTAATTAAATGGTTAGATATTCAGTCTTAATTACAAGAAGCAGTTTGTTTCTAAATGCTACAATAATCATACCTAATTACAAATAGCAATTTATTTTTTAGTTGCCTTTATATTTTGATCAGCATGTTCAATGTCATTGGTTACGTTTAAGTTTAGTTAATGTGGTTAATATCATTTCATAAGATTTTCAGTCTAGCATTCTTTTAAAATCTGGCGGTGCAGTGAATAAAAAATAAATAAACAATATACTGCAACATATATGTGTGCGTGTTAGGGGCGTGGGGGTGCTTACCACCTATAGCTAAAAAATTGTGCTTTTTTTCAATATTCTTTAACACAATTATAAATAATAAAAAAAATATCAACATCAGTTTTGTCTATTCCATAGATAGGGGTGGGGTGGGCGTAGGGGTAGGGAGCTTTTGTCCTATTAAAAATCTTTGAGAGGGGGCTTTTGTCCTACCTTTAAAATTGATTGAGGGGCTTTTGTCCGATCTGTAAAATAATGGGGAAGGGGGCTTTTGTCCGTCCCCCATTCAAGCTCCGTTTGTGGGAATCATGATAATCTATTGCAAAGCAACTCTTGTCTGATTATTTTAAAATGAAATAGGTTCGCTAAATACAATAATAAATCATTTGATTTAGCAGAAATATATTTACCTTCTTTGCAAATGATGTCCTTCTCACTGTCAACTAATTGTAACGATGCGTCCTTAAGCATTGTGTTAATCTTTATCACGGCTTTTTCTACTGCCCTTTTCTTCTTCCTGCTACTGAGGACAGTACAAAAAGTTCTCAATACATTTACTGCTTGTCGTAGACCTGTGGTATTCTGTAATACGTCAATTATTCTGAGAATTATTTCCCGCGTTTTTTATCTGTCACTGTCTCCTTCACCGTTATTCGTACAGCTCTGAGTCTGTGGACACAACAGACGTGGACGACCATGTAGCTGCACTCACCCTGATGAACAATAAGTAATCGTGTATGGACATATAACTGAATGCCAGAAGCACGCTGTGTATAATAGCCCAAGAAAAGTCTACTATGCGGCGTGGTAGCACTTTCTGTCCAAGAGCTGCTCTGGAAGATAATAGTGGTCGTACTATGTAATGTGCTGCATGCTGATCTGATACTAACACGGGAGCCCAGAGACATTTGTTTCACATCTCGAGTACGAAAGGTTTGACCCCTGGAATGGATAGGATACTACCCCAGGACCCTGAAAAGGCCTTTCTTAAGTTCTGGAAATGTGGATAATCAGTAGAGGGCGCCACCCAAAGAAGCCAAAAAATTGATTTGTTTCACACCCCCATGTACATCCCCCAAACCTTTGCCGAAATGTTCTGCCATGGGGTCTATTGACAAAATGTGATTTCTTAAGTTCACCAATTGTGGAATTAGGAGCTTAAGAAGGGTCTAAGCGACCCCCAAAATCACATTTAATTCACATCTTGAGTACATCCATCAAACTTGGCTGAAATGTAGTATACGACCAACTGTTTGAGAATCCATGATTCTTAAGTTCATCATTTGTGGACAAGGGGGCTTAAGAAAGGGCCAAAGTGCCAAAATACCCAAAATAGCAGATTTAATTCACATCATGAGTACATCCACCAAACCTCTTTCCAAATGTTGGGTTTAGGGATGACACTCAGAATCAGTCTTTCTTAAGTTCCGCAACTGTGGATAAGGTGTCTTAAGAAGGGCCTAAGTGACCAGCAAATTCACATTTAATTCACATCTCGAGTACATCCATCAAACTTGGCTGAAATATAGTCCATGACCTACTGTTTAAGAATCCATGATATTTTGGGTGAAAATAAAAAGGTATGAAAAGAAGTATCACTTAACTAAATTTTATTATATACGCTTTGTGACAAAATCAAATATTTGACTGATCTGAATGTGCGCTTCGTGTTTTTAGCAATGATGATGTTAATTGTCACTGAACCCTTGACCTATTATGTTTTACCAGCGTGATCTTTAAATTGAGATGTCGCAAGAAGTGCCATCACTGCTTTCAAATAAAAGTAAGCAACATCAGTCAAGACTAACATAAATAGCATCAAATAGGGGGTGCGTCTTATCTATGAGTGCGTCTTACACATGAGATTTTACGGTACATGTAGTTTGGGTGATTACAGGAAATTAACCATTGCTCTGTGAATAATGTCCCAGTAAAATAGTGATAGCAAAACATAACATCATTGCATATCTATATTTCATTATCATTTTCAGGACTTTTCCTCTTTTGGCAACGCTACAAATGTAACAAACATTTATGTCATGAATAAGCTCTGCTCTGAACATGTCAACTAGTGAAAGCCAACTTTCGAATCTCCTGAGTACTGTATACCTAATAGTTTCACAAAAAAATGATGATTGATAACAAAATAAATGAACTTACAAAACTAAAACTACATGATTGTTATAAACTCTGAACATGTCAACTAGTGAAAGCCATCTTTTGGATCTCCTAAATACAGTATACCCAATAGTTTCATATTATAATTATGCTAGATTATAAAATGAAGCTACACAACTACATAATTGTTTTCAACTCTGAAAATGTCAACTAGTGAAAGCCATCATTTAAATCTCTGAGTACTGTTTACCCTACAGTTTCATAATATTCCTTGATAAACAAAAGGAAACTACAAAATTAAAATTGAACATAGGCCCCACTACTACCATGTACCTGAATACTAGTAAAGACTTCAATTCAATACAGTCTGTCTTAAAACGTTTGCTAACCTTCAACTGGACTCTTACACCCCTTTCGCAGTGGTTTACCTCTACAGTTTAGAGAAAAATGAATCTGATATCTTCAGAGAAGCCTGCTTTACAGTTTGCTCAAATCGCTCCTCATCAGCCACACACTCTTCAATGAACTGCTGATGGAGAGCTCTCCCATTTTCTGGTACATTCAGTAGGCTCTTGCATACTTCATCGCTAGCTGCTTTACCGGCGTGGATGTTGAACAGCTTCTCACTTGACTCCCTTCCAAATAGATTACAGCTTGACCTGACCTGTTCTACTAACATTGCAAGGTCCCTGTTGTCATGTCTAATCAGAGATGGCTTGAGTTCTGCCTTGGTGTCATCTTTCTGGGATATGCCTGCCATTACCTGCACCAGGCTCACAAAGTTGGCACGTGTTGACTTTGTTACCATCCATCTCAGCCTTGCAGCATAGTTGTTGGTAAATGCTGACCTGTTAACCGGGAGGCAGCATCTGCATTTATAGTTTGCTCCAGAGTCAGGTCAACTGGACATCTGCTGAAGGGATGCTCTGTCCGTCATATCCCGAAAGCTCCACTGTCAAGTATATCCCTCAGGCCGTGGTGGTGGGAATTCTCCATGTTGATGAGATCCAGCTGAAATTTGGTGAGCCATCTGCAATAATTCGGGTGGTTTGCTGCAAAAAAAGACCAATGACAGGGCTCAAGGACTGAACATAGAGGTCTATGTCATTCGTTCTGATGGCACGCTCAAGCTCATGGTAGGTATGGATGTAATCCACATACGTTAGCCAGAATTGGGCTATAGCACCATGTTCACCTCTCCTGGCCAGAATTGTATAGGCCTCGTACTGTGTGACACAAGCTGTAAATTTACTGGAGTTCAGGGAAGAATCAACTTCATCTTTCTTCCCCAGACTGCAGTTATTAACCAACATGATAAAGTCATCTGTGCTATCGTAGGATTCTAGAAATTTGCGGAAGTGTAGTGTCTCAAAGGCGAGGGCAAGAATAGGATGTAACCTCTTGCATCGGTTGAAGTGTTTTCCTGCCAAGAAGCCATTCAAAGATCCAGGGGCCAGAACCTCTGACTCAGTGAGCATCTCTGGCCCCCCAGATTCAGCTATCAACTTGCATATGGCATTGAAAAGGGCCATTTCTGTGTAAAAGGACCCAGGCATAATAAACACATTGTCAAACCTAGGGGCTTCAGTTATTTGAATCTGCCAGGCTGGTTTGGTGGCGTTGAGGTCATATGTCACAACCCAATAGGCCTGGTTACATTCCTCAGCACATTTCTGGGTTGTGACCAGGGTTTCTTGAATTACATCCAGACTTGTAATTGGCTGCTTCAGGTTTGGCATGTATCTCACTTCCTGCCTTGGTAAGGGATCTTCGGATGAAATGGCATTAAATCAAACCCACATTGGGACAGCAGTATTACCAATGGCGTGGCTTATCATCCACATCAGGTCTACTTGTCTGGACCTGGTGTTGACATCTTGAAAGTTCAGGTCTGTTGTTCTGTAACTAAATTTAGCCATCTTTGGCACCTTCCTGTATGGAGCGAATGGTTGTCCACTGTCCACATCCGGTGTTCTTTTTCTGCTGTACTTTTGTTGGGTTGCTGGAGCTCTGTTGGTAGACCTGCCTCTTCCAACTTCAACAGCATCCGCTGTAGGCACATTCTGGTAGAGAATACCCATCGAGTCATGTAACGTATCGGCGCCTGAAAGGGTCTGGGTGAATTCATCATAATTATCAAACGCTAAACCCATCGTTCTACCAACTTCTTGACTGATGTTGCTTACTTTCATTTGAAAGCATTTTGTAAATGTGTAGCGTTGCAAAAAGATGAATAGCACTGAAAAATGTTAATGAAATATTGATATGCAATGATGTTTTGCTATCACTATTTTACTGGGACATTATTCACAGAGCAATGGTTAATTTCCTGTAATCACCCATACTACATGTACCGTAAAATCTCATGTGTAAGACGCACTCATAGATAAGACGCACCCGTATTTGATGCTATTTATGTTAGTCTTGACTGATGTTGCTTACTTTTATTTGAAAGCAGTGATGGCACTTCTTGCGACATCTCAATTTAAAGATCACGCTGGTAAAACATAATAGGTCAAGGGTTCAGTGACAATTAACATCATCATTGCTAAAACACGAGCGCACATTCAGATCAGTCAAATATTTGATTTTGTAACAAAACGTATAAATTAAAATTTAGTTTAGTGATACTTCTTTTCATACCTTTTTATTTTCACCCAAAATATCATGGATTCTTAAACAGTAGGTCATGGACTATATTTCAGCCAAGTTTGATAGATGTACTCGAGATGTGAATTAAATGTTAATTTGGGGGCCACTTAGGCCCTTCTTAAGACACCTTATCCACAGTTGCGGAACTTAAGAAAGACTGATTCTGAGTGTCATCCCATAACCCAACATTTTGAAAGAGGTTTGGTGGCTGTACTCATGATGTGAATTAAATCTGCTATTTTGGGTATTTTGGCACTTTGACCCTTTCTTAAGCCCCCTTGTCCACAAATGATGAACTTAAGAATCATGAATTCTCAAACAGTTGGTCATATACTACATTTCAGCCAAGTTTGATGGATGTACTCAAGATGTGAATTAAATATGATTTTTGGGGGTCGCTTAGGCCCTTCTTAAGCTCCTAATTCCACAATTGGTGAACTTAAGAAATCACATTTTGTCAATAGACCCCATGGCAGAACATTTCGGCAAAGGTTTGGTGGATGTACATGGGAGTGTGAAACAAATCATTTTTTTTTTGGCTTCTTTGGCTGGCGCCCTCTATTGGTTATCCACATTTCCAGAACTTAAGAAAGGCCTTTTCAGGGTCCTGGGGTAGTATCCTAACCATTCCAGGGGTCAAACCTTTCGTACTCGAAGTGTGAAACAAATGCCTCTGGGCTCCTAGACTAATACTACCTTTAGATCAAAGGGACACACCTAAGTAACACACACGGGAATACTGGGAATAAGCATATCTGTTTAAAAATAAATTATTATTTCATAATTACATATTTAACACGTTTGCATAAGTTTTTTCCATAGTATATAGCACAAACCTGTAGTTTATTTAGGTCCATAGGTCAGCTAATGTAAACAATGAATTCGGGAAATTAATTAGCCTTACCGCTCCGGATAAACGCGAGGTCGCGAAGTTTCACGAGAACAATGGCCGTTGGAGTCTCTTTAGACCGTAAATAAATAGTATTTTGTATTAAATATTTGGTAGTTTTACAGAATTATACAAGAATCCTAGGTATTTTAAATGACTCATTAAAAATGTGTTCTTACTTTTCACTTGGCTTGAACATGAAATACCTTTGTCCTGTGTCTTATCAGATTTTGATATATGTGGCAATGCTCGTAGGACTTTCTATGAATCAATGTACTTCATTCAAATGCCAGTAAGTTCATTTTAACCTACGATCTTTCCAATTAAAATTGCGCTATTATCAAGATGAAAATTACTTAAGTTATAATCTTACGTATAATAGCTTTAACTTTAAATCATTTTTCGAGTTGAAGCTGGATGCGAACCAGAGCTTATGAAGTGTATGTTCAAAATATAGCAATTGAGCTAAAGAGTTCACTTCTTATCGCAGTCGTTAGGAGTTGATTATACAGAAAGAAGCACGGAGGGATCAATATTGGTTGTGTCTACTTACAAGTGAGCAAGACAAGGTAGCCCAGTCGGTAGAGTGATTTTCCAAGTACTGGTGGCCCTGGGTTCGATATCAGGCCTCGACGTAGACTGGTTAAAACTGTAGTGGTTTAGCTTTCTTGCCTAGCACTCAAGCAAATATAAAGGTAGTTCCACGACTGGTTGGCCATAATATCAACCAGTCATGTAACTACCCTTATATTTGCTTGAGCAAGAGAGCTACATCACTACCATTTTTTAACAACTTTTATGTCGTAGGCCGGGATTGAACCTGGGGCCTGCCGTACCTGGAGCCGACGCACTACAGATTGTTGTACCAGATCAGCCCGTTCATTACACAAGTTACACATTCCAGTGTATTATACACCCATTAATAGTTTAGGCATAAAGTCTTAAATCCTATGCTTAATGACTCTTCTTCTTTTTCAGGACAGTCAGTGGATCATTACAGAGCTGGATTCTTCAATGTGTGGTCATGTTTTTAAAGGATGCGATGATTTATTTTAGATTTTTACGTGTATGAAAATGGTGTAATGCATTTTGGAATTAATTTAAAAAAAATAACTATGTCTACTTCATTTTTAAACTCCCTTTTAACGCTTAAAGTTATATTGGCACTGTGTTTGTATGATATGTCTAACCTTTTTCAAATAATATAAATACATTAAGGTGAAATTATGCACCTACATGCAGCTTATCCTGACCTTAACACAGAAATAAACGAACTGTTATTTATTGATACAAGACTTACTTCTTTGGAAATAGTGACAGGAAGAAAATGTATCTCATTTTTAGAGGCATAACTGACAGGTAATAAACTTAGTGTCAGGATCAAGTCAATGTTGGTGTATAATACTTCAAAGACCAAAGCAACATAGTTTTTTATAAAATATAATATATAAATATATATAAATATATATATATATATATATATATATATATATATATATATATATATATATATATATATATATATATATATATATTTATATATAAAAAGTAAGTTCTGCAATGATTGTTACCTTTACATGTCCGAAAAGAAATATAAATAGTTTTCAGTGCATGCTGAGATGTAGATATTAAACATGTTTAGCATTGCCCCTGTATACATCTTATTAAAAAAGGAGCTTTCACTGTTTGGCTTTATTTATCGTTGATCATCTCCTGTGCAGATTGACAAAATCCTAATAGCTGGGGGCTCGTATAATCAGACGTTGGCATTTGGTTGGCAGTTTTTGAGCAGGAGTTAGTGTAACTGAAATATAAACAAATCCCTGATAAAGCAAATGCAAAATGCAAAATCATGAACTTGTTCATTTTATCTCCTTGTGATCATATACAAACTGCATTAAAGGCATTACATAGATATGTTACAAGCCTTTGAATGTCTATTTAAAATCTTATGGTTAATATCTGTTGGATAATGGTTAGCTGTAGCATAATAATGAGCATCAGCAGTTATGTTGCTGTTAAATGGTATCATCAAAGGGATAATGAAAAAGTTGGATGTGAGCTATGGTACTTGTGTATTAAACATTGTATCAATTCAAGCTACCATTTATCCCAGTATTTAGCAATTTAGTCTGAAATTCCCAAGACGTAACATTTAACGCAAGACATTTAACATAAACAGAAGATGCCATCTGTTGAGCTGGCAGATCTGGTATTCAACATTAAGATCCCCTTCATATAACTTCAAAGCCTTTTTCTTGACTTTTAAGAGCTGTTATTACAACATTATGACCACAAATGCGTAGGTAAAACTTACATATGAAATAATAAATCCCACTTAATATTGCTTGAAATGTCAACATTAGTAAAAGAAATAAACCATGCTACAAAAACAGTTCTGAAAAATGTTTCCATTATAATTAATATGACTATGAAAAGGTTTCAACTTGTACAATTTGAGTCAAACATTTATCAGAACGAGGCAACTAGATTGTGGTTAGGATTAGTCGTTCCAAAATGAGATTTTGTTTATTTACGGTAGTGTTGCACAAATTCAGACTGAAAGTAAGTTTTTGAGTTGTCTCTCATTTGATGTTTTAAGTTCCAAAACGGGTATATGTCGGTCAAACCTGAGGCTAAGTGGGCCAGATATGTTTCAAACCGAGGCTTTGGACGCAACCATTTTTATATCTTAGGTAAGTCAGGTGCAATAGCTTAACACGTCAAAGGAATGTTAATAGGAAGTATACATAGTAGAACAATCTGTCAAACCCAGTTTTACTTGGTATAGCTTTTGTTTATTACTGGTTTAGAACTTAGTGTCCAAGAATTAAGATCTAGATGATATCTAGATAATATGTGGTATTTTAAGAAAATTCAAGTTATTAAATATTTATATTTTTAAATAATTTAAGTTATATAGTCGATCAGGAAAACTAATTCGTTAACGTATTATGTTGAAAAAAATGATAGTATTTATTACTGGTCCGTTTTGTGTAGTTATTTAAGCGTACTAGTAATATGTTTCCTCGTGCTCAGAGGGTATTGAAATCGTCATTCGACGCTCAGACGGGATACTGTACACATTGAATTTTGGCAAGCTGTTTATACATGTATTCCTTTTTTGACGAATACTATAGTAACTTTGGACTCGGTTACTTAATTCGTGATGTCGTTAACTTTTTTTTGACCACAAATTATTGCACTGGAGAAGAACAACGCGGCGTTTGAGGGTTTTCATCTGTTGCAGCGCCCGCTACTCCTATTAACCAGGACTCATGTTTGGAAGAGCGGGAACTTTCACATGGCAGGGATACGTCAGGATCACGTGTGAGGGATACGGCGTCGTGCAGTTACGTCCAAGGTAGGTCCTCGGGGGTTAGAGAGAGAGAGAGAGAGAGAGAGAGAGAGAGAGAGAGAGAGAGAGAGAGAGAGAGAGAGAGAGAGAGAGAGATATATTGCTGATGCTTTTGGTTTATTTAGAACTTATCTAGACTCTAAGCTTAGTTCTTTCAAGCAAGTAACTCACTTGTTCTATCTCTGTTCAGAAGTGTAACAAAGATATTCCTTCATTCAAGAACACCTCGTGTAAAATACAATACACCTTCAACAGCGAAGTCATCGATATTTTGAAGAACATCTCAAAGTGTGACAGCCTTGACTAGGTCAAACCTTTCTCACAAGTTGCTTTTAAAAAGTTAATTCACAGAAACAAATTTATTATATTAGCAGACTCTTCCCCTTAGGGCTGGGACACTGTCAAGGAATATGAGGCTCCTGAACTCGGTTCTGACAGTGATGACGAACAGAAAATTAAACGGGCTGAAGCCAAGGCTGTCAAACAACTCAAGAAACCTAGACCTTATCATAACACTTCTTTTGTTTCTTTCAATGACCGCATGGACCGGAGACCACCTCCTGCGGCTACGTTTCCCTTTCTGTACCCCGGAAACACGTCATCTTTGTGACCTGTCTTCCCTAGTCGGCTCCTGGCACAAGGTGTGAGCGAGCTTTTTCGTCCCTATCAACAACGGGAAAACGTCATCTGCTTCATGTGTGGACGGAAGGGTTACTTCCGGCGGAAGTGTGATTGGCTCACCAGGCTGCAGCAACCCTTCAAACTTGAAGATAAATATCGAAACAGCACGGCCTCCTCTAAAATCAAAATGCAAATGCAGAACTACGATTTTTTCTTGAAAATGTTGATTCTTTGAATTACAGACAAGTCAGTGCAAGTTCTCGTGTTGATACTTTACAGGTTTATTCAGATGCTAGTAGTTTTGGTTGTGGAGCTCACATCGTTTACATGCCAGGTTTTGTATTTCACGATACCAAGTCTGCAGACGACAAGGACAAACGTTCCGCTTTTCCTGAAATTTAAGACTGTCTATCTTGCCTTAAGAGCTTACGGTCATGTGGTAGCTAATCGTCAAGTTAAGTGATTTTGTGATTCACAAGTCTGTGTACATGTGGTTAATGTTGGGAGTTCAAAATTAGATAAAAGTCTTTCGAATTTGCTTGGAATTTAAAATTGATTTGGATATTCAATGGGTCTCTAGAGAGCTGAACATGTTTGCCGATGATATAAGCAAATATAGAAATACTGGTGAATGGGAGGTAACTCGAGAATTCTTCAGCTACATGGGTTCTTTATGGGGTCCATTTATTGTAGACAGGTTTGCGAATTACGAGAATAGGAAAACAGCCCGTTACAATTTTAGGTTTTACGGTTATGAGACTGAGGCTGTAGATTGTTTCACACAGAATTGGGCAGGAGAAAACAATTGGCTTGTTCCACCTATTTATTTAGTGAACAGAGCTGTTTTTCATATACGTGCGTGTGCAGCACACGGCACTTTGATAGTTTCCAGATGGACTAGTTCTGTGTTCTGGCCTGTGTTATTTGGCAAGGATTTCGAGAAAAAGTATTTCGTGTAAGAAGTTATTGAGTGTGACAAGGGTCAGCGCATTTTTGAAAAGTACTCGTAAATGTGACAGTGTTTTCAATAGCAGACGTTTTCACTGCAAAGTTTTGGCTTTGCGTTTGTAATTGAACGGATTGCTATTTGTTTGTTCTCAGAAAATGTATATTTGCTGAGCAATTTTTTGTACCTTTCAGAAGTGCAAGTGTACTGTACACATGTGAGTCGTAATGAAGGACCCGTGTAGTTACGGGAAATTGTGTCCAGGACACATGTTTTAGTTAGGTTATTTACATGTCGTGCCGTGTGTACCAGGTACAAGCGGGATCGTGTACTGTACACGATTATGTTTTGGTTTTGTGTCCAGGACACTGTGATATTATGTTGTAAATATGTGTGATTTGAATGATCTATCTTATACATAATTATTCGTGTATGGTACACGCGTACGTTTGTTTTAGTGTCCAGGACACTATGAGTCGAATTTGTAAGTATTATGTTTAGAAAGTTTTGATTCGTTGCAAATAACATGTATGTATCTGAAGTTTAATTGTGTACTGCTTACAATTTATAAGGAAATAAAACCTGGCTATACGAATACGCTTTTCTTGCATGGGCGAAGTCTTTTATATTGTATATACATTTGACAGATGCTTCCAGAGTAGGAAGATGAGAACAGAGTAGAAAAGAGTCTCTACCCGATTATCTTAAAGTACTCCACGACAGTTAACAGTGTCTTGTGAAACATTCTAAGTCAGATAACACTTTTAAACAATATACTTGTTATTTCAAGTCGTTTTGCATTTGGTGTAACTGTTACTCTTTTTCATCCTTACAGCGTTAGATTACAATGAAGCTTTGTATATTTCTTCTTTGAAAGAATCGTCTCCTTCAGCATCCAAAGTAAATGCAGTTATTTATAGCATTACATGGGCCCATAAGATAGCTGGATTACATGTACCTGATCCATGTGCTTCTGATTTAGTACAGTCTGGGAAAAGTGGGCTTTTACGTTTGTGTGGTAAACCAAATTTGCAGAAAAAGGAAATATATGTGTCCGATATGTTTAAATTAGTTGAGAAATTCGGGAAACCTAAGAGTCTTTTAGATTTAAGATTTATTTGCATGTGTACCATCAGTTTTGCGGGTTATCTTAGAGTTAGTGAACTTTCCCACATCAGACGCCTTATGCATTGCTACCATGACGTTATTATGCCCTATACATTGCTACCATGACTTTATTATGCTTTATGCATTATTACCATGCCGTTATTATGCCCTATAATTTGCTGCCATGACGTTATTGTGTCCTGAACAATTCTGTTATGACGGTATTTTGCCCTATGTATTGCTGCCATGACGTTATATTGTCTTATGCATTGCTACCATGACGTTATTATGCCATATAAATTGGTACTATAACGGTATTTTGCCATATACATTGCTGCCATGATGTAAGTATGTCCTATACACTGATGCCATGGATTTATTATTTCCTATAGCTTGGTGCCATGACGTTTTAGGCCACAAACATTGCTGCCATGGGGATATTATATCCTATATATTGATTCCAAGGAAATTGGATGACCTTTATAATATGCTATGTAGGTATTAGGCTCTATGCAATGCTGACATGGAAATATTGTGCTCTATAATTTGCTGCTGTAGTGGTATTCTGTTATGTAAATTGCCGCCGTGACGTTATTGTGCAGTATCAATACTCCCATAGAGTAATTATGCCCCATACATAATAACAATGGAGTTATTATGCCCTATACATTGCTGCCATGACGTTATCATGTCATGTACATTGATGCCCTGGAGAATTTATGCACTATACATTATGTTATGTTATTATTATGCTATATGCATTGCTGTCCTGGAGTTATTGTGCCCTATAAATTGCTGTCGTGACGTTATTATGTCCTTTACATTTCTGACATGACGTTTGTCAGCTACAAACATGGAGTTATTAGGCATTACACAATATACCTCAGAATTGAGATTGTAGGCCGGATTACAGACATGAAATTATTATGCACATTAACTTAGTGACCTAGGAGAACTAGGCTGTATTAGTAATCGAAATGGCGTTATTAAACCGTATAAATTAGCGACATTTAGCTGTACCCAAGACCTTGAAGTTACCAACATAGATACAATAGGTCGCATATACATGATTTTGATTTTATTTGTATGTGATTTTGTTTGTATGTCTTGTTTTATTACTGATTTGTTATTAGTTTACTTTTTTGAAATTTAAATTTCTGACAGGATGTTCGACCTAGTAACTAAATGTCTGTAATTTTTTCTGCAAAAATAATTGGATAAACGGAATATTATTTGATCAGCCATTGTAATGCCTGTATAAAATGTTCGTGCATAGTATGTGCCCGACACATTTGCGACATGGCTCAGTGAACCTGTATAGTAGGCCGGAAGTGTTACTAGACAAAAATCGAAGGTAAAAATGTTTATAGGTACTTTGCAAAGAGTATCAGACTGTTATTATAACACTCGCCACATGTTTAGATCAATTGGTAATTGAAATGTGATACATTGTATATTGTTTTCTTTCAGTTATACTTTCGTAAATAACTTCACTATTTGGATCAATAACAAGTCGATAGAAACCAGCAGCACTGGCATGCAGGCAGGTAGAAGTTACTACTAATATAAATTTCTTAATAAGCTCATTTTAAATGTAAATGCGTGCTATAATTAATAAATTCAGTATTCATTATAATCAATAACATTCAATAATCAAGAAGACATCACTAGATCACATAATTTTTGACGCAACCTCCTCCACAAGTTCACGCAATTCTACGTCACAAAGCCACGTAGCGTCACTTAACAAGTCTGTTGACATTGATCGTCATTTTAAAATTAGGGGCGACAACAGCGTAGTGGTAGAGTCGCCGATTTGTGATTCCACTGACTGCTCCACAGCTTAGCCTCTCACCACGAGGGTTCGGGTCTAGTTCGGACTAAGGACTCGAGAAAGTCTTCTATCTTATCTACGTTGCGCCGGTGGTTCGACTTAGACATTTTGTCTTGTTTCCTCTTCCACCCAAAATAGCTGGATTTCGCAATAATGACCATGATTGACCGGTGCGTTAAGTTAAAAAGACGAGCCCGGAAGTAAAACAAGAGGGCCATGATGGCCCTTCATCGCTCCCCAGCGGACTCAGACCTTTAATAGGCACATATCTGGTCTGGTGTCAAGTAATAAAGACTTTCTTTGCTGGAGAGTGAACCATTAGTGTGGCCACTGGGCTAATAGCATTTTCTAAAATTTTACCTAGTGGCCTCTCTGGTCAAAACATATCTAAGATGTCATACAAGCAAACATTCTGGACAAGCTTGGTGAAGATTGGGCCATAAATGTAGCCTCTATGTGTTCGCAAACTTTTTCTGAAATTTGACCTAGTGACCTACTTTTTTGTCCCACATGACCCAATAATAAAATCATTCGAGATGTCATGCAAACAAACATTATGACAAGTCTGGTGAAGATTTGGCTATAAATGTGGCCTCTAGTGTGCTCTTTAGCGTTTTCCAAGATTTTACCTAGTGACCTACATTTTGACCCCACATGGTACGAACTCAGTCAAGATTTCATTTCAGATTGCAGTAAACATTTTGGCTAATTTTAATGAAGAGTGGGCCAATAATGTGGTCTCTAGCGTGTTCACAAGGTTTTCATAAAATTTGACATGTTGTCCTAGTTTTTGACCCTACGTGACCCAATTAGGAGCTCATCCAAGATTTCTTGCAGACAAACATTCTGACCAAGTTTGAATAAGATTTGTTAAAAACTGTAGCGTGTTTACAAGCAAATTGTTGACACCGAACAACGGACGACGGGGTATCAGAAAAGCTCACTTTGAGCACGTTGTGCTCAGGTGGGCTAAAAATAAATAACGAAAAATGATTAAAGATTCATAATGGATACAAAGTTCTGATAGATTTGTAAAAAATATCAAACGAAGCGTTGACATTGCGCCTGGTTTACCTGGAGTGGTACTCATAAATATGTATCTTTCCTTTATTTATATCTTTATTTATCAGTAGGGTAAAAATAAATGGTTTTGATATTATATCACTATTTCCTCTAGTTATGCTTAAATTAAATTAAAATACTTATAAAGTAAACAAACTCATATGAACATTTTTGAATCCTTAAATATTAAAGTACTTAAACATAACTGTCGTGGGTGGTAAGCCCAAGCTATCCAACTCTTGTTCTTATTTACAGAGTTAACAATTTTCGAAATATTTAAATGATCTTCTGCTTATATATTATAGTGTGTTCTCTTTTACCTGTACAGTGTATTGTGACATTAATATTTATAAGACATTACTTCATATACATTATTATTTACAAAACTTTCTTTACACCTAGCAATATTTATTGTTTGAAAAGTATCGATAGGGTTGGTTAAAGGAAACTGATACTTTTTCTGGTTTGGAGGTTATAGGGATTTCACTAACAGAATGACCAAAAGCATAGATTAAACAGTTTATTATATACAGACATGGATATTAGTTTAGCTTAAGGAAGTAAAATAAGTAAACACAATATATATATTGGCATCTCTATCAAACAAAGGTTTAACGTCCTACATTCAAATACATGTACATAAGTACAGCTATTATCATTGTCGATGTCCCAATCAACTAAAACATCTACAAGGTTAAGCTATGTTCTAACAAGAATTCACAATTCAAGTAACAATCACTGGTATCACATTTTAAATGGTTAATCAGCATAAAGGCCCTATTCAGGGAGCAATGATTTAATCACAGATAAATAATGCTTTTATTGACTTTTCTGCAAAATGTTCTTCATGAAATCTATGAAAAAACGTATCGCATTTGGTCCGCTATTCACGTCAGATCACGAATGTGGCATTATAGAAATCAACATTTTCACAGGAAAGCAGTCCACGGGGTCCTAGCAAATGTATGCAATTGAACATATTTTTGCTAAATGTCTTTTGGTCGAAATTCAAGAAAAGAATAAGTCATTTGTGTTTCGTCAACTGAATCGATTGCAATTTGGTTCAGCAAAGCAAATATTAAATAGCGTCCTTTAAGCGTTATTACCAACAGGAAGCTCAATAACTTGTATACATGTAAACAGCGTTTTCTTGAATACATATCAATGGTACTTTTACATAAACTGAACAATCATTGCTCTTAAAATTATAAATTATTTGAAATCAACATGTAGTGTGAATAATAAAATGATAAAAAATAGTGGGCTTGACAGTGACGAAATATTCTGAAGAAAAAAAGTTGTTTGAATCATGTACATATAAATTGTATGTTAAACTATGACCAGGTCGCTTTAAACCCGTTCTGTTCTAAAAAAAAACAAACAAAAAAACAAAAAAAAAACAACAAAAAAACAACAACAAAAACAAAACAAAAATAACACAATTTAACAATTATCGATTACATACACATCTTCATTGATACATTTGTCCATTCAAAAGATTAACGACGAACTATATAATAAAGGTGCAATATTTTTAACATTTCATACATCAACATTTATGTTAATCCAGGAGCGGATTGGGGGTTTGGGTCAAGGAACATGAATAAAACTCGTAGAACATATCTTATAAATACATTACATCATTTGAATTTTAAAGACTGGTAAAATACAACCTTCGAATACATCATTAATGGTATCTTTATCCTGTATCGAACAGTTTGCCTATATCAAATTCATGTAATATTACATGAGCACGGCTTTGGGAAATCGGGACATAATTTCTGCATAAACTTATACTTTATTTAAAGTAAAGACGGCTATAAAGACTGCATATACTGTTAAGACAGTACAAATCTCAATAAAGACACTCTAACAGTTCTATCATTCCAAATCTATAAATAAGCACAATGGGGTTTCTGCTAAAAATAGATATCCAGGTCTGAACGTATTACCCGGATGACCATATAACGTTATCTAAAAAGTGAGTGGTCATGTGGTATTCTTAGTTAAAAATAGCTGTCTCAGTAGCTGTGATAGGAAATAGCTGCTTAAAGTGAGAAATGAGGAGATTTATGTTTCACTCTTCACGCTGATTATCATACGGAATCAATGAGTAGGATTTTGCAGGATTTTTCCAGGTAGCAAAGACGTGTTTGGTTATTTGAAAAAATACAGTTTGGTTCAGACAGGGTCATTTGGTGTCTTCTATATCTTAAACATGGCACTGGCGTGTACAGAAATCCACAAATCGTAAAGTGAAATAGTTTAAGTTCACGCCCGCTCAGGTTAAAATCCTAGATCCGCTCCTGGAATCACAACAATTTGGGATATGGAATGAGAGGTTAAACGAAATTGTTACATATGCGCCGTGATTCCCGTATAGCCATCGATTATGAGAACAAACTCATTAAATTAGTCGAAAATGTTTATACAATATCAAATCGTTATTTTACGATTTACCTAAATGAATTTATGATAAATCTAGATTGGAATATAAACTCGTCACGTCTACGATTGTTTCAACAATAAAATTTTAAAAATCGATTGATGAAGGTTAATAAAACAACGGTCGGACATTATTGCATTTATGTACATACCGCTACAGATACTGCTACAAATGTCACGAATGATAACATTCTGAAGAAATCTGGAACGAATGCTAAATAATTCAGCATTCCAGTAATGTATTGATGATGCGCATAATTTTTGTTGATTTTTGCGGGAAAACGTATTATATGCGTGTGATGACGTCATAGTGTTATGCTTAATGACGTAGTTGTGTTGATGTTGATGTAAAATATACAAACATGGCGAACTGAGATGAAAATATCAAACTGAATTAAAATAATTGTAGGAACGTTTGTACAATATAGTTAACGCAAATACAACAATACATCAACTACATACTTATCTGTAACATTTACAGAAGGACATAGTTTTAAAGGCACGTTTTAATTTCGTTTTATTCCTAAACACAATGTCGGCGGAACACTGTTTTGCTAAAATGTTAAGTTAATTCCACTTTCATAAAGAGTCACAATTTCACAAAATGTCACAATCAGCAACAAAAGGAGAAACACAACTGAAAAATAAAATGTCCAGATATGATTAATATTAACTAATGTCCAGTTATGTTTAAATTTAAATTTCCTTCCATTCCACCATTTGAAGCTGATCACTGTTCTCCCCTTCAACACACAACTGACTCCTGCTCCCGTCATAACTGAGGCAGGATGGACGCCACGTGATCCCATCTTCCTGCGACAATATCTGACCTACCCCGTGACCATCCTCGGTCTCCTTGACTACGTTGTATGAGTAATATCCACATACATACACGTAAGAGCGATGGTCAGTGGTCACACCATGGGCACTAGACAGTCCCAAATCCTTCTCGGAGAGATGAAATATGAGCCTCCCGTCCACGCCGACACATACAAGACCTCTCTCCCAGTCAGCCACATAAACTCGGTCGCCGGAACTGTTCACGGCGATGTGTGAGATGTTAGAGAACAGTTTCCGGCCGTCGGTGTCCTTGGAGATCTCCTTCAGCTTCCTGCCACTCCTCACGTCGTGTACGTACACAATGTCACCCGGCCGCACAGCACAGTACAGCAGACCGCCATGACAAGCGATAATGGAGGTCTGATGTCCCAACTCGACGGTTAGTGTCCTGGTCAGACTGACGGTGTTGTACACGTGGACTTGGGTAGAATCAGAGAAGGCAGAGAAGGCAACCTTGAAATACAGAAATGTAGACCAGAATTAAACATTGAACATGTACAGATTGTGTTGGTTACAAAATACACGCCGGCGTTCAGTCATAAATGATGCAACCTGAAAATAGAGGAAGGGAAAACAAAATATAAATCAACAGTCTTTGGCCCGTATACACCTACCATTCTTAAGTATGAACTGGTAAAGTCATAGATATTATTTCACAATATATTCAGCATATAATTCAGCTATCAATCTGAAATGCTGCATGACAATTTAACTTTGTTATTTTGATACTGAAATCACATTTTAACGACACACAAAATTGTATGAAATGTTGACTTGGGCTCAAGTCATGACTTGGGTTTAGAAATGCTTGGTGAATACAGGCCTTTATGTCGTGACACAAGTGCGGTCAGTTTGTTTGCAACAGAACAATCATCCACACAACAGCCTGAAAATATAGACATGTAAAGCAGGTAAACATAATAATGGAATTTATGTAAACAATTGCTAGTAAAATTGAAATCTTCAGTCGTTCATAGTCGGTCAGCTTGCTAGTGCCTGCTCAACATATCGAAAAAAATACGACTCAACCACCCGAAAATACAGATCTGTACACATGCTACACTCGCTGTCCTCCTGGCTCAGTTAAGCTCGAGTCCGGGGGAATGTCGCCATTTGTGTCTGCAAGTGTGGGAGTGTAAAAACATAGTCATTTAGTGGAACAAGTGAAACTATTTGTAATAAATTCAATAAAAGACAACCAACATTTAAAATCGAGTTTAAGCTAGTGACATCTTGCATTATGAATCAATAACAGATGAAATTTACGGTATTAAACTCACAGCAAATGCACAAAATGCCTTGTGTCTAGATCAAACCATCTACATGAAACAGAGATCTAAAATCCCAGCCATGGTTTTCAAAAAGTATTTTAACCAAGCTTAAGCATAAAGCAATTTAAAAAAGGCATATATTTAAAAGTATTATTATAATATTCAAACTTACACTTAACACCTTTACACATTAATTCCTCAAGAATTCGCAGTCATTTCAGCTTGGCTAAGTTCGTGAACGCTCAACATTTTTTTTCAAATATTTATAACGTCATATTTTGTCGCGAGACGAATGGAATGCGTACAACTGCTTGCATACATGTACGCGATAACATGTGTTCGGCATACTACCTTTAGATCAAAGTGTTCAAAATCGGAGTATACATAAAGCTTATTTTGATTTGTATTACTTGTATCGCACACCACGAGAGATAGTGCGTTTTGTTTACTTTTTGTCAAGGTACGATATATGTTACGTACACTGCTGGGGCGTATCTGGGATTTTGATATGACGGGATGGGGGCCAAATGCAATAATATCGCACTTATAATTGCTTCTTTGTCGATCATAGAATCGATGTTAAGGTTCGAATCTTTGTAGATGTTCCATCTACCGGACTATATCCGTGAGACAGTAATGTAATGTATACAAACTCTAGTTATTTAAGGAAAATGAAAAAAATTAGCATTGTATACATTGTGTTTATGTAATTTCTTCGTAGACCGAGCAGTAAAAACTGGTATCGTATTCTTATCTCCTCTAAATAGAAAGTCTTGAAACAACAATAGCAAGAGGGCCATCATGGCCCTTAATCGCTTAGCTGTGGACACAGGCTTTTAGGAAGCTCATATCTAGCAATCTTTGGTGAAGATTGGACCATTAGTGCGGCCACTGAGCTGAAAACATGTTCTACAATTTTAGCTAGTTCAATTACACTTTCATAAACTCACGAATATTGCCGCAGCATTTGTTTAATGGTGTAAACAAGTAAGCAATAATCTTCAAAGATAATGCATTCAGATGTTCAATAACAGACTGACGCAGATTGGGTGGAACTGCTTACACTATAAAATTGCTGAACGCCGATTTATATTTTTCACTTATTTTTATTATTCTTCTGAATTGATTTTTTTACAAAACATGTGTTGATCATTGCACTGTGTGTATGTGCGTGCGTGCGCGCGTGTTTGTTTGTGTGTGTGTGCGTGTGTGCGTGTGTGTGTGCGTGCGTGTCTGTGTTTGCGTATGTGTGTGTGTGTAAACGGAGCAGTGTTAAGCTAACTTCATAAGTTTGGATCTTTCAGAGTAAAGAACAATTTCACTCTTAGACACGTCACCTCAAATACCCAACAAGAAGGAAGATAATATTATATAAATGTGCAGGTCAGAATGTCCCTTCATTAACGAAATGAGGGAATCACTACCTCCTGTTAGATATATGTTGAAAAGAAATCGCCATTGTCTTTGACCCCAAAGCAAACCAGACTGACACCGAAAGCACCCCAAACTTACACTTCCCATAAGGTACCTATGCATAATATCTCAATGCTAATAAGTAACACACATCAGCTTCTCTACTGCCTTCCCGAACGCACGCCAAATGACGGTCGCGACAATGTAATTGTAAATGTTGGTTCAAATACGTCACGTTGGGTATGAATATATGACATATTTTGAAAATCCTCAGCCAGAACTAACATGCTTGGTCTCTGTATGTCTGTTCATGATCAATATTAATTATTCTTATACTATAACGTAAGAACATTTTTCGAATACTGGTCGAATGAAGTCCGGCAATTCCGCGTACATGTATGGAAACAGGATTAAAATGTACATCTCTTACGTGATGTAATTTCGGAAACCTTCGCCTCTCTTGTTACGGATATCTGCATACCATTACTATTTATCTTTCTTTCACACATAAACGGTTTCCGCAAAGCCTGACATGGATTTTATCTGGTACTTTGTGACACCCACAAACAATTACCGAATAACTAAATATATTTTCCCAATCTAAGTAGATGTAGATGGGGGCAAGCTTTTTGTCACATTATTAGATCGTATTCCCTAACGCATTCTTTCAAGAAACTGTCGCCCAAGAGATTTTTCAACGTAGCCAACGGGCCACCTCGACTCACTGTCGGGACGAATGACTTGGTTTTGACCTGTCTTTCATCCGAACTGCTGTGTATCGCTGATATACCTTGCTAATTCAATCTACGGCACTCAGGTGATATATGACCACGAGTGAAATAAAATAGATCATACACTGAAATCTTCAATATTATTTCTGTCAGTACAACGTAGAAAATGTGGTTTTAGAAAAGAAAATTTTCTAAATAGTCCTATAAAGCCATGTGTGGAAAATGACTCTGGCTCTTGTAGTTTCTGACAACAAGATCTTCCCAAATTTCCAAACTATATAGGAAAAAATGACCACACCCCTGGCGGCCATGTAGTTTGACGGATCAAATTTCTTTTGACAACATTGATACAGGCAGACTCTAGGAACCAATGTACCAAAAATCAAAGCTATAGCTCTTGTAGTTCCTGGTAAGAAGATTTTGATTTTCCTGTATGGCCATTTCTGACGGAAAAAAAATCTTTTAGCAATGTTGATAAAGGGCCAGCCAAGAAACATGTATACCAACTATTAAAGCTCTAGCTCTTGTAGTTTTTGACAAGAAGATTGTCCACATTTTACAATATAGCAACATATGTAAAATGGCCACGCCCCTGGTGGCCATTTTTTGACGAATCAAAATTCGATCAACAATCAAAGGAACATGGATAATAAACATCATGGTTCTCGTTCTTCACTTTCTGGCAAAATTTTTCTTACATTGCCAAAAATGGAAATTAAACACAGCCAGGCGGTCGTGTTGTTTGGCAGATAAAATTCTATGAACAAAATTCTTTTTGTTGACTCTGAAGCTTGTGACTAAGTTGACCGAGCGGTTTCAGAGAAAGTGATGTTTAAAGAATGTTAACGGAGGCGTGACATGATATACGGGACGCTGGGTACCAGACGGTGGGCACAATAGCTCACCCAACGCATAAGCTCAGGTGAGCTTAAACACATGACATCGCATTTCCTTTCTCAGTATGAATCAACCACTAATAATCAGTAAACAATTTCTTTTGAAAAGGACATTTTTTGATGTCCTATTTTAGATATTTAATCACATTTATTTAATGGGCATTTTTATTTCCGTTTTACTTTATTTGAAACCCATCTGTACCTCATGACTTAACACTGTAAAAAACATGGCCAATTCAGTATATGATGAAGACGGCACTTTTCCCTATATTTATTATTAGAATTTTGAGGTAAGATGGACGAAAATAATCCATTTTAAGTTTTGCGCTTCGGCACTATTTTATCACTTCTTATGTGTTTCTTCAAATAAGCCAACTGGACCTAATTATATAATCGGCAGAGCGTAGGCTCCATGAGGCCCCGGATTCGATCCCGGGCTGCGACATACCTAAGTCGCTAAAATGGTTAGGGTATAGGTCCTTTGCTGACCTCAAATATAAGGGTAGTTTAACGATTGGTTGGTCCTGGATGTGACTGGGTGTGGTATCATGCCAGGTGTTCAAGTCATGCGATATACAGTGAAGACAGCACTACATCTGCTTTTCGTGGACACCGTCTCCAAATAAGTGAAAAACCCAATCAACAAACAAATGGCCCTCATACCGGAAATGGTATGAATTAATTAGGAAATTAAAATACAAAAAAAAAAAACGTCATTGAAATAAATGTATCCAAATACAGACACCCTTTTATAAATTTATGTTAACAATAAATTTGTTCATGCAGTTTCATGTGATAACTACAACTGATACATATTAATTGTATTGTAAACCTTTAGTGACGCTCTGCTCTGCATACAAATTATCATGAGCGGCGCCGGTAGTGTAGTGGTCGAGTCCTTTTGATCTATACATTTGTTAAAAGTACGACCTTTAGATTTCTTGGATAACTATAAAATTTCTATGATGTAAATAATAAATCCGCCTTAAACATCATGAGCTGGCAAAAACAATGATATTACAGAAACAAATAGGATCTATAACTTAAGCCTAAGACATTTTAAAGCATTCTGTCAATGATACAGTTTTCTTGAAAATATAATTGGTTAAAGTTTGGGTTTAGGTTAAACCCCTTTATTTCCAGTCAATTGAAAAATATTTTTTCCAACTGCCCACTTTCTGGGGGTAGAACCAGTCCTCCGATACTTAATACACACATCATTGTGCAGAAAATAGTCTTGCTAAAAACTTGCATTACAAGGTCCATTTTGGGTGTTCGAAGGAGGGACCCTCAGATCCAAAGTCCAATGTTTAAAGCACTAAACCATGGACGCCCACTAAAGCATTTTTTTTTGGAGAATGCTGTTATATAATATAAATTTGAACACGCCCATCATTACAATAATTATACACATGCAATTTTTTTACTTTAATTTATTTTAATTCGTTTATTGCTGGAATATCTTGAGTGTCAATATAATACATGACAGCCCAACAAAAATGACACCAATAGTGTACTTACTGCTACCTCTTGTGGACCAATACAGCAAACGTCCCATGGATGTCCATATGTACTACAATATTTGGTTACCTTGCTGCTTAATGGGTCTACAAGCTTCAGTCTGCTGATTTTGTAATCAGTTACCACCAGACTCCCATCACTAAGATGACAGCAACCAGTGTTCCTACAAATGTCCTTATCCCCTGGTATCCTGACCTTAATTTGTTTCTTTTCTGGTTTCACACTGGCCTATTCCCCTGTTTCTTCGTGTCGTTAAATTGATGTCCCTTTATCAGACTGTCCGACTCGTAATAAAGAGCATTAACGTTTTGGGCAATTGTCTGACCCTTCTTTTTAATGACAAACGTATTAGCCGTATTAGCGTTGCACTCTTTTGACTTTGTAATTCTATCTAAACATTGGTTTATTTCATCTTTAGTTAAAGCACATTCCTTCTTGTTTTCTATTGATATCCTTCTTACCATTCTTTTTTAGCTCCTCAATTCGCGACAAGAGTTTCTTTGCGTAGACTTCCAGATCTTGTAGAAAACTGTTTTCTTTTTATTAAATATTAGCCAAGTGTTCATCCAATGCTATAATAGCTTTGTTTATATTGTCCAGAGCCGATTTCAACTGTACAGGGACTGCTTGTAGCTCGGGGAGAGCATTGAGCTCATATGAGGATTCCCTGGTGTTTTGGGGGTTCTGACATTTCCTGAAAAGAAATAGAAAATAAACTGTCATTTAAATACATCGCAGCGACCACACTGTGGTCATTATAGTAAGGTGGCGGAAGACTCCAGACAAATGTCTGGGCAGACCAACCTATACACCGCATGTAAGCTGGAAGACTCCACATGAAATAGTTTGTCCTTGAGTAGTATATTTTAAATCCATGTGGCGAATGACACAATATATAAGAGGAGTTACGAGTCGGCGACTCTACCTTTCAAATTCAGGCCTGCCACACATCAATATAAACGTTGTCAGCTTCAAAAAAGACAGTATTGTTTCAAATTTAATATTTACATACTTTTGCCAATCTGTTCTCAGCTCAAAATTGCCTTTGGGTTAGTTACTTTACATGCAAAACAATGCACAACCATAGTTTCAACCGACTATTATTAATCTCATGTCAATATTACGATATCTGTTTAACATTTACTTTACATTAAAAGGTTAATTATCTGCATAAACCAAACAAAAATTTTCAGCGAAGCAGATAATTGACCTGTGGCAGAATAAAGGCCTGGAGGGCCTTTGGGCCCGAACGCCATTATTTGGGCTTAGGGTCAATTATTAGCGCTCGGCTCCGCTCAAATACATACTATCCCTTATAATTCATTTTTTTCTGTAAATTGGAAGCTGCTTCAGCTGTCAGAAAACAATATTTTACTTAAATTGCTTCTAATTCGGATGATCTTTAACATTGAAAAAAATTAAGAAGCCAAAATCTAAAGCCAAAGTAGATAATACGTATCGATAAGTTTCCATTGATATGACCCTCTTGACTTCTTATGATAACATGACTAGCAGATTAAGTGATAAAGTGTTAAGATACTGGCTGACCAATCCAACACAGAAAGGTGTAAGATGCCTGGACAGTTTGTTGTTTACATATAACAATAAATATAGCATGCAAATAAACGTTGTTTTACTTATTCTGTGTTGAAATATAAGTGCTAATAGAATATTAAAAATCTAAAATCTAAACTGTTACTTTTATAGTAAACACTATACACACATATGTCAGCTATTGAAATAAAAAAAAGATTGTAAAGCATAAACATGAAAAAGAAGAGCTACCATTATGATGCATTACATAATAAAACATGATGATAACATGACCTCCCAGTCTTCAGCCTCCCAGTCATATTTATATAATTTACACGTGAAACTGTCAGGAAACGCAATAGCTTGGATCTCAGTCGTGTTGACCGAGAAGTAAAACAAAAGTATTCAGGTAGGGAGAAAATGAACAAATGTCAGGGCTCTTCCTGACACTGTGTGTGTTTGGGGGAGGAGGGGGCAGGGACAGCAGCTGCACCTTTAGGAGGGAGAGTTTTCGGGTTGGGGGACAATACCTGTACCTTCAGTAGGGAGAGTTTTTGTACTTTCTCTGACTCTATGAGTGGGTGGGGTGGTGGGGCAGTTCCTGTACCTTCAGGATCGAGAATTTTCGGGCTCTCTCCGACAATGTGGGTGTGGGGGACAGTACTTGTACCTTCAGGTGAGAAATTTTCGGGCTCTGGCTCTGTGGGAGTTGGGGGTGGTCAGTACCTAAACCTTTAGGTGGGAGAAATTTCATGTTCACAAAGCTCACTCAATTCAGCCTATCAGTGAAACAAACACAGCCCATTGTGAGTAGGTCCCCTGATAACACATTGTGGGTAGGCCCTTGACAACCCTCTATGAACGAAATCCCTGACCATCCACTGTAGGTATTAATGCGGGATGGTCTGCTAACAACGCGCTGTTGGTATGTTTCATGATTAACTGTTTTGGGAAGGTTTCCTAACAACCCTCTGTTGGCATATTACATTACAACCGGCTGTGGGAAGGTTTCCAAACAACCATCTGTTGGCATGTTACATGACAACCGGCTGTGGGAAGGTTTCCTAACACTACTCTGTTGGTATATTCTATAACAATCCGCTGTGATAAGGTTTTCTTACAACGCTCTGTTGGTATGTTCCATGACAACCTGGTGTGGGAACGTTTCCTAATAACCCTCTATTGATATGTTCCATGACAACCTGCAATTGGAAGGTTTCATAACAACCATCTGTTGATATGTTCCATGACAGCCTGCTACTGGAAGGCTTCCTAACAACCCCCTGTTGATATGTCCTATGACAACCTGCTGTAGGAATGTTTTCCTCAACCCTCCGTTGGTACGTTGTATTACAGACCGCTGTCGAAATGTTTTCTAACAACTATCTGTACATATATTTTATGACAACCTGCTCTAGGAAGGTTTCCTAACAAACCTCTGCTGGTATGTTTCACAACAGCTTGCTGTGTGAAGGTTTACCTAATAACCATCTGCTGGTATATTCCATGACAACCTGCAGTGGGATAGTTCCCTGACGACCATCTCTTGGTATGTTCCATGACAACCCCCTGTGGGAAGGTCACCTGACAACCCGCTGTGGGTAGGTCACCTGATAATCCACCGTGGGTAGGTCTGCAGACAACCTGCTATGGATAGGTCTTTTGACAACCAGCTTTAGATAGGTATTCTGACAACCAGCTATAGTAGGCCTTCTGGCAACAGCTATGGGTAGATCTCCTGAAAACCAGCTATGGGTAGGTCTACAGATAACCAGCTATGGGTATGTCTCCAGACAACAGTTATGGCTAGGTCCCCTGACAGTCCACTGTGGGTAGGTCTCCAGACAAGCTGCTATGGATAGGTCTTTTGACAACCAGCTATGGATAGGTATCCAAACAACAGCTATGAGTAGGTTTCCAGACAACAGTTATGACTAGGTCACCTGACAATTCCCTGTGGGTTGGTCTCCAGACAACCTGCTATGGATATGTCTTTTGACAACCATCTATGGATAGGCCGTCTGGCAACAGCTATGGTTATACCTCTTGACAACCTGCTATGGGTAGGTCTCCTGACAACCCCATTTGGTTCGGTCTCCAGACATCCTGCTGTGGTAAGGTCTTCTGACAACCCGCTGTGGGAAAGATCGCTGACACCACTGTGGATAGATTTACTGACAACCATCTAGGAGTAGGTTTGCATACAACCAGCATCGTGTAGGTCTCCTAACAACCAGCTATAGGTAGGTCTCCTGGCAACCCGCTGTGGGCGGGCATTTTTTGTATTTTGGGTTTTTCTTGGCAAATCACCACTTGATAGGTCATACTTCGCCAAATGCAGTGAAATTTGTAGTGAATTGTAGATCTCCAGACAGCCGACTGTGGTTAGGTCTTCTAACAACCAGCTATGGGTAGGTCCCCCAATTAACCATCCTACAAAATCTTACTCCTCGGTAGTTAGCAAAAGTTACACTTCAGTGGGTAAGGACATATCGACATAGTACGAATGTCCTTCTAATGGTTCGACGACTGACAAAATTATCATACCGACAAAATTTACAATTCAAGAGTCTTCTCAACCACAACCACAGCCAACAACTTCACAACTACAGAACCCTGCAACACAGACTCAATCTCCTTCAAGGCGTACTAAAGCCGAAAGAAGAAATGCTGCTAAAGCACAGGCTACATCGAAAGAAACGCCTATAACTTTGGGACAGGCACGAGGACGAAGTCCTCCTACTGCCAAAGAACGCAGAGCGATAAACAACCGCTCTATAAATAAATATGAGTGTCTGATGGAAACGGAAACTTCATCAGGTGCCAAAGATGACAAAACTTCATGTTAAGGCTCCAAAGTGATATTTTAACCCTTTAATTTTAATCTATGAATAACAAAATAATTCACTGGAATTGTCGAGGTCTTAGAGCCAACCTTAATGAAATTTTACTTTTATTGACCACTTTAAACCCAGCTGTGCTATGCCTTCAGAAGACATTCCTGAAGGAAAATGATAAAATTGAGTTTAAAGGTTATTTTATATACAACCACATTCATACAATGTGTGATAGGGCGTCTGGAGGATGGATCGACAATACTTGTCAACTCCAAACTGCCACATTCAAAGGCTAACCTCAATACTGATTTACAAGCTGTTGCCATTCGTGTAACAGTCCATAAAGACATTACAACTTGCTTTGTTTATCTTCCACCTAACTCCAATATTTCAAAATCAAAATTAGATGATTTAATAAATCAATAACCTTCCCCTTATATTCTTGTAGACGATTTTAATGGACATAACCCATCATGGGGATGTTCTGATTATAACAATATGGGTAAAACATTAGAGGACATCATAGCCCAAGATAATATATGCCTATTGAATAACAAAAAGGCAACTTACTTACAGCCTGCTACAGTACATTATTAATCTCTTGACCTTTCTTTATGTTTGATTTGTTTGTTTTTTTTTGTTTTACGGCACACCGACACTTGATAGGTCATACGGCGCCGACCTTTCTTTATGTCACCGTTCTTTATATTATGTCACCGTTCTTTATATTTAGATTACAGTTGGGATGTACATGATGATTTATGTGGAAGTGATCACTTTCCAGTAATTTTAAACAACAAATCTGTAAATCTAAGTGATAATAATACTTACTGGAGGCTGAACAGAGCAAATTTGGAGTTATTCTTAATGTTTTGTACTGAAGAATTGACTAGCTCAACATTTAAGAATGCTGACGATAAAATATATTCATTCTCAAAACAATTTCATAGCATAGCAGAAAAGTGTATACCTAAGACCACGACAAAGTCAAAGCGTAACAAACCTTGGTTAAATGATGAATGCAAAAAATCCATTAGGAAACGTAGAGCGGCCCTTAAGAAATTTAATATTCGGCCTACTAGTGCTAATTTAAATAATGTAAAAAATGAAAGGGCAAAGAGCAGGCGAATAATTAAACAAGCCAAAAGAACATCTTGATAGAAATTTGTTTCTGGCATAACCAGTAAAACATCGATCAAATATGTCTGGTCAGCCATAAGGAAAATTAGCGGTAAATCTTCTTCAGCAACAGTTAATCACTTAAAATCTAATGACTCCATTATAACAACAAAAAAAGAAATTTCAGAGACACTCTTGCTAAAAGTTTTGCAAAAAATTCGTCTTCCGAAAATTACTAGAAGGAATTTCAAAATGTAAAGAATCGGGTTGAGAAAAGTAAAATCAACTTTAATTCAAACAATAATGAAAATTACAACCAACCCTTTTCTTTAAGAGAACTTAGGGAAGCACTGAATAAATCTCATGATACCGCTGCTGGACCGGACCAGATGATATTCCCTACCGATTTTTGAAACATCTGCCGCATACATCATGCTCGTACAATGACATTTGGTTTCCCAATTCGTGGAAAAATGCATTCGTCATTCCTATACCTAAACAGGGAAAGGATCCAACAGATCCTTCAAAGTTACAGACCTATTGCTTTGACTAGTTGTATTTGTAAAACTTTAGAACGGATGATAAATAATAGACTCGTTTAGTATCTTGAATCGAATAATTTACTTACAGAATTACAAAGTGGGTTCAGAAACCAAAGCAGTACACTCGATCATCTCGTTCGATTTGAAACTTTTATAAGAAATGCCTTTATCAAGAAAGAACACCTTTTAGCGGTGTTCTTTGATCTTGAAAAGACATAAAATACTACATGGAAACATGGGATTTTAAAAGATTTAGGTGACCTTGGTCTCAAGGGTCGTTTACCCACATTTATTAACAGTTTTTTTTTCTGACAGAAATGTTCAAGTTAAAATTGGGTCTACTTTGTCTTCTGTTCATAAACAGAAGAAGGTGTCCCTCAGGGTAGTATATTGTCAGTTACTCTCTTTAACATCAAAATAAATAATATTGTAAAAACTCTAAATAATGGAGTCGATTGTTCACTGTAGGTGGACGATTTTCGTATATGCTATCGCTCCAAAAATATGAACACAATTGAAAGGCAATTGCAACAATGCCTCAACAAATGACAAACTTGGAGTAACAACAATGGTTTTAAATTTTCACCCACCAAAACAAACTGTGTACATTTCTGTCAGAAAAGAACTTTGCACACCGACCCTGAGTTATTTCTTAATAACATTCGTATTCCTGTCGTCAAGGAAACTAAATTTCTTGGTGTCATATTTGACAGTAAATTATCTTTTATACCGCATATTAAAGATGTAAAATCTAAATGTCTTAAATCTCTTACCCTGTTCATTTTTTTATCCCATACCGACTGGGGAGCTGATACAAAAGTTTTATTGCAACTTTATAAATCACTAGTAAGATCGAAATTAGAATATGTCAGCATTGTTTACGGCTCTGCCTGGAGATCATATCTCCAGATGCTAGACGTCGCCACAACCAGGGACTCCGTCTGGCCCCTGGAGCTCTCTGGACCTCTCCTGTAGAAAGCCTTTAAGTTGAAGCCAATGAGCCATCATTCTACCTTAGACGAGAGAAACTTGCGCTTCAGTTCATAACAAAAGTGAAATCTAACCCTAAAAATCCAGCACATAGTGTTATTTTCAATCCTAAGTATGAACACTTGTACGCGCGTAAACCAAAGGCAATAAAGCCGTTTGGTTTACGAATGCTAGAAATTATACAATCATCACATCTGAATTTAAAACAAATTAAAACAAATTACTGAAAATAATGTATTGGAATTTCCACCATGGCAGTTTAAAAATCCCAATGTTGATTTAACTCTTTGTACAAATAACAAGTCAAAAACAGACCCTCTCGCACTTCGCTCAAATTTTATCGAACTACGCGACAAGAAATACTCTAACTACCTCGAAATATATACTGATGGCTCAAAAGCAAGAGAAGTTCAGCTTGAATGTGTCCCTTGCCTTGTACCTCATACAGTTAATCATATTTTACTACATTGTATTGACACAGACCATAATCGGTCTAAGTACTTAAATGTCAATAATATATACGAACTATTTACGACAGTATCAGATGCTAAGCTTTTTTCTAAGCTTCCTAAACGAGATTGGTATTCTTAATAAGTTATACATTTTTTTAACTATTTATTATGTTAACGTTATACATTTTAACTGTTTAATATGTAAACCTGTTTTCGCGTATAATTCAGATTTTAACCTGAAAGATTTTATTTCTACTCACATATTATAGTTTTAACCTGACTATATTCTATTGTCGTTAAATTTCAATGTATTCGGCGCCGTATTACCTTTCAAGTGTCGGTGTGCCGTAAAACCCAAAATACAAATACTATTGCAAGCAAAAAAATTAATAATTATATATATATATATATACAAAACAAGATGAAGACATCTAGTAACCCGTAAGAGGACCAATTAGACCCAGTTGAGCCGTCTCTTAGAGGAAGGAGATTATGGTGGCGTTGAAACTGGAAATGGAAAACCGAATCCCATATCCAAAGACTTAACTTAGCCACCCGCCCAGTGCTGTATGAGCACAAACAGAATTTATAACTCGATGTTACTCTGACCTGTACAGTAACTTGTAATCTTTCTCCTGGCATATCTTACACAATAGCGCATCGTGTTGTCGGCAGAAATATTGGATCACTGCATTCGAATGTTTTTCACATTTCTCAGTCACTATTTTTTAATGGTCTCACCACTTAACGGCAATACCTGATGTGTTGTAATGAGGGTGTTACGAATCGACAAACAATTGTCACACAGGTATTTAAGACAATCAAAGCAGTACTTGTCCGCGTTCTTCACTTTCTTATTTATTTCACAAAAAAACACATTGGAATTCTACATATTCCTCTGACCAATATTCCGTTTGTCCACCGGTCGCCATGTTAATATTCTAGAAACTTGTTGTAAATACACGATCAAAGAATGTATGAATAAGAATGTATATGGATGTTAGAACTAAATTGGTTATTAATATTGCTATAGGATACCACAATACAACTGTACAACTAAAACGATGTTGTACATCCTTCATAAGCCGACACGGCAAAAGTCCGGACATGCGCAGAGACTTATTACACGTCATATGACTGCACAGTTATCGGGTTGTCGTACACCTCTTGACACTGATAACATGTCCGTTAAAGCAACATGGGATTATAAGGTTTAGAGTGCATATGTAGCAGCAAGCAGATAAGGCAACACTCGGTTTTTCCGTATATTTTGTTGTCAGTATGTAGAGACGTGGTCAAAAGTGCTACAATGACGGATTTAATCTATTTCATTTTATAATTTTCAACCCAATAACGTTGTATGCCAATAACATATCCAGTTCACCTGAAAGTGATTATGTCGGTTTTGGCCAAAACCTCAAAGAACATATTTTGTATTTAAATAATTCTGTGTTTTAACGTGAGAGTACACATATAATGGATTACAGTTCACTACTTTGCCAAGAAAAACACTGTCATATTAAACGCAGCAATGAGGTCATAGCTTCCCTGTAAATGAAGCAAGTATGCAGTCGAATTGATATTAAAAGTCAGCGGAACATACATTATATTATAAGTTATCTCATGAACTCCCATTGTACAGTAGCTCAATATAACAAAACACGAATAAATTTGTTAAACATGTTTTCATATATTTATTATGCATTAGTATTACTGCAGTAAATGTGTACTAGTAATGAAGGGACGCCCCTGGTGTAGTGGTGGAGTCGCCGATTAGTAACACCTCTGGCTGCTTAGCCTCTCACTGCGTGAGTGCTATTCTGATCGAAGGACTTCATATGAGAAGGTCTTCCAGCTGACATGCGGTGCGCCGCTGGTTCTGCCTAGATATTTATTTGGGGTCTTCCTCAACCAAAAAAAAAAAACTGGACTTTTCTATAATTAACATAATTGGTCGGTATAATTTACTTCAAAAACAAAACGATCAAACTAGTAATGGATTCGCTCAATGTTTAACAACGGTACAATGACGTCATTTTATTGCAGTGACATTCAATGAACTTGTTTGCTGCTCTTTTTATATTTAGAAAATAAAATACTGTCTAGAGACATTTAAGGTTGCCATGTGGTATATTATAGACAAACTGCAAAACGAGCGTAATATGCCTATAATTATTTTAACCCATGAAAACACGTTAACAACCAAAAGCGACACTTGCTTATTAAAACAAATTAGAAGACAATGGTTATACAGCATCATGATAATGTAATCGTAAACTGAACAGGTGTCAGGTGCGTAATGTCAACGTCTATGCTCCTGATATAGAGCCCTAGTCAGACCATCCACTGTAGACTCTGCACACAACTGTATCGTTAACCGTAACTAATATCGGGAAATCTGTAAATATTAAGCAAGCGTATTTTATGAAATAACACAATTATCTGATTATAGACTTCTTGTATTCGTAAAAATAATAATTACAATGTTAGTTTAATAAGGACATACACACGTCAAGTAGAATATTAATGCACACTTTATGCACTATTTACTGTCAATAACGTCTACAGGAAACTATATGTTTAGTAGCTTGTGTGACGAAAATTGTCTATTAGGAAATTAGCAGCCATTATGTTGCGGTCTAATTGGTAGCGTTATTTTTCACCTCTTTATATCGGAGGTGTATTATATCATGATTACACTGGTTTAACTTCAAAGAAAAATTATACATATATCAAATAATGAATTGTTCTGATGAAGGAACTTATATGTTGTTAGATGTATAAAATAATGCTTTCTAACTTGTATGCCAACGTATTGCCGTCGCATTATATTTCACAGCGTCATGGCATGCCACTTTGTAATATTCAATTGCTACACAATTTGCTTATATGGTTTATAAAGAGTAGACCTTATAATAAAGTATGCTACGAGGAAACAAAAAGTCACAAAAACAGCTCGTATTATCAAACGTACATAGGACAACCTTTAAACATGACTGAACTATTCGCTAGTACAAAGTGGCTTATTTATCTTTGCTATTTATATCTAAGCAGTTTCAGCAATATCTTACAGTAACCATATTAAACTGTTGCACTAATTGGGATGTTATCTTGAAATAACATTTCGACATATGGAAATATTACATGTTTACCTGGTATCTGCACACCTGATTTCTCAGCCCAGTGCACTTCTTTTATATATTGCATTAAACGGTGATTGCATTAACCCTCCTCACCTTCTTTAGACTGAACGTTATAATTTGATGTTTGTGCTTGCCTATGAATACCTTTATCAACATATGTACCCCAATGTACATATTAGGAATATGGCGTACGCTCCGTGTATGGAATACCAATGGTTTCTAAAGCAACTTAAGATATTGGCATCGCTCATTTGATTACGTTAAAACTAATAGAAGGATAGTTCCATTACTGGGTAGATGTGTTTATGACAGAACAAAAGCAAATAGCTTCTATTTAGTATTATAGTTTTCATGTAGACAATTAACAAAGCGTTGTCCTTTATGTTGTGTATATTTGCTTATAAGAATTTTATGCTAATATATTAAATATTTAAAAACTTTAAAGTTGCCGTCCCGATTTCGAGTGGTGTGATTTAAACTAATATTATAATGAACAAACAAGACTTGCACTTGCTTATTTAAAGTGCAACAAATAAATTGTTGTATTTTTAAATAACAAATATCATTTATATATTTTATATATAAGTGTTTTCTTTTCTTTGATCAGCTGTATTAACCAATTTTAAAACAAAACAGCGATATATTGAACTGAATGTTGGATACTCGGCTTGTAAAGGGACATATTTTGTCACGTGTTTACCAGTCCTATCATATGACTGAGTGTAGCCACATATCTAGAACATCAATCTGACTATCATAGTATCATAAGTCCACTTGCTGATACGTGAGTAAAATAGAATCGCACTCGTTTGACTTCCATATACTATGGCTTATAATCATTAAGAACACATATCTCACTGTCACGGATTCGACTTAATGATGTTTTTATAAATTGTAATCAAAATCATGTAACGTTTTTATGCTTACTTTAGTTATATATATTAATAGTTTAAATGTCTATATTTAATAAATACTTTTCACTTTAGTTGCATTTTTCTTTGCTTTGCCTTAGCGAAGGCCTATTTCGTTTGTTCTAGTAATATACGGTTTGATTATCCATAACCAGTTTGTGTTAGCATTATGCTAAGAAATGATTAAATCCCCCAAAACCTGCATTAATATATGGCGATAATGGAACACTATATATGGTTAGGTTAGCCTTGTTCATGACTTGCGTGTGCATCCTTAAATCCTGGATAAATTGACCACTCCTCACGTATAATTACATATATCAAGCTCGATAGAAATGTAACTTGGTTGTATTTTAGTTAGTAAAGTGTACACTTTTTGGTCAACTTATAAAGCATATGTATTTTTGTTTGCAAAAGTCATATAACTGATTTTTATTAAGTTATGAAACAAATCTTGGCAAGATAGTATTAAAATGAAAGTATTGACAAATTTCATTTTGTGTGTTATAATCAATAATAAGAAAATATGAAAAGGTCATATGAGCATTGCAATATATACCAACATTTGAAAAGGCTCAGAACAAAGGTATTCACAATTAAACCAAATATAAAAGCAAGAAGGAATATGTGATGAATCATTAAACAAAAAAAAATGTCAATCCAACAGTTACATGTACCGCCTTGGAATCGTCAGTCAGCAATATGGACGGACTGGGGTTCTTAAACCGGTTTAATAGAGCTCTAGCCTCATACTTCTCGATGGATTTCTCAATTGGAAACAACGAAAATAAAACCAATCTATTTGAATAAAAACAAATGTCCAAGCGCTAAAGTTTTCTTATGTCATTTTTTGCGTGTTTTATAAATTACAAAATTGGACACATTATTATCAGAGTAAGTTGGCTGTATTTACACAATATAAACGATTATAATTTTAAAAAAAATGTAGAGTCTTAAGAGTGTCTGTTTGGATAAGCTTTTGTCTGTTTTGAATGACAGTTTGTGTTAAAGTTTTGTTAAATAAACATCACAGTTGCACTTACACAAAGCGTCATTGTATCTGTTTTAACTCCCGATGCAGGTGCTTACTGTTAGTTGTTTCACTTTGACGGAATGTTGTTATTTACACTGTTTGTTTGCTAGAAAAACCTTCAGGAAGTGCGAGGTTGGAGCGCTCCACAAACCAGGTTTAAGCACCCCAGTTGGCCCTTTTGACGATTGACCGTTCCAATGCGGTAATTGATGGTTTTTCTTTATGTGTGTTATGCCTCGTCTCTGTGTTTTTGTCACATTTGCATTTACCTTGTTTGCCTTTGTCTACTGATAGTTTTTCTTTATGTGTGTTATGCCTCGTCTCTGTGTTTTTGTCACATTTGCATTTACCTTGTTTGCCTTTGTCTACTGATAGATAAAATTTAAATATCTGTGAGAGTTTTGATAGGCCCTTTTCTTATTTACCTATCAATGATCCTCAATGCTCCTTTTGTATTGTTCTGTTGTTTAGTACATTTAAGAAAATATAAGTGGCTTTATTTGGATTGACATTCGCTACGAGTAATAAATCCTAAAATATGATAGCTAAGTTCTTGAAAGTGAAAGTTAGATGATCGGAGGTCGGAATTTAAAAATATGATTTAGGAAAGGGTAAATAAAAAACATTGTAGCATCCGTTTTAAATGTATAATTTCACAAGACGAACCCCTGGATTCTGCGGGATTTGATAACAGGCCCGTCAAAAACTGACACATTGCGCTCAGCAATCAAAACAAGCGGCATCACTCCAATAATATATCAGTTACACAAACCACCAAAACAGTGTCCATACACCCTAAAGCGCGATCTTTTGTTTACGCTGTGAACTAAGAACATACACAGCACGATGTTAGAAGTTTTAAAACGCACCGTTTTCTTCTATTGCATTGAATTGCATTGTCGTTCAACGGATAGTAAACTTAAAGTGTGTTATATATATATAGGCTGTGGTTAACATAGCAACATGGTGGATTTCCAAAAACAAATCTGTCAGGTGTCAGAGTCATATTTTGCCGTGGTGACATACTTAAATTATGTCGGTTTCTGTCTTTAATCATCATGCTGATAAATGTCCCCTAACAACTATGAGCTCTGCGTATGGCATTGATAACGCGTTTTATATCAGAAGAAAGTTCACTGTGGCAGGTAACGTCATCACATGTCATCACATGATAACCAACATTTAGGCTCGTGGTGTTACAGAGGTCAGATCGGATAATATATCTTCACTCTTGTACCAGCGTACTTTTAAATATGCATGGATCTCAAAGTTATAACAAGAACATTTGCAAGGCAATCATCAACATCACCGTCATCATCATCATCATCATCATCAACAACAACATCATTATCATCACCACCACGACCACCATCATCATCATCATTACCATCAACATCATCAACATCATCGTCATTATCAGCACCATCAACAACACCATCAACATCATCATTGTCATCATTAGTAACCACGGGGACCTGATAGTATCGATTCGGATAGTTCAGCCCCGATTTGAGCTGAAATTCTGCGTTTGTCTTATGTGTATATTCACATAATCAAAGCAGTGTTGAAAAGAAACCAGTTTACATAATTTACTGCGTAATTTCTATTTTCCTATTGACAATCCACAAATCTTACAAATGTTCAGGAATAACTAAACGGTGTAGTATTGCAGAAGCATCGCAGCATTTACGCGGGAAATCTTCACAGCATGCCACAGCAATATGCATGTACATGACATATATTCCTTTTCGCAATATGTCTTCGAAAGCAAAGACCAGAGAGTGCTTTGTTACATGTCGAAAAGTAAATGAAATACCTAAACTTGTCTGAAGATAAGCAATAATAATGTTAAGATGATTTGTTCTAAGTGTTTGTATGTGCTTTATGCTGAAAAAGGCAACTGCATTACAACATCACTTGATAATTTGTAGTATAATACATTGTGTTACCATTCAGTGTTATTCTTTTATCCGTATCATCATATTATGACGTCCTTAGTACAGAATACCGTTGATTGTACTGGTAGGTATCTGTCACCGTGTGTTTAAATAATCTCGACTTGATTACAGCCTATTGATAAGCTATCACTGTTGGCCACATTCTGTTTTAGATCATACATACTTAAGGAAAACAAATTGTACATTTAAAGACTTGATGATAGGGGCTCTGTTGCAACTGTTCTTGCAAAAAAAAAAAAATAGGAATTGCAACACTTGCTGCAAATGCTGGGATTATTAAAAAAACCCAACTAATATAACTTATAACCAAATAAAACTTATGTAACGTTATTCCTATGACCAATTTGTATAAAGTAACAATTTGGGTAAAACTATGCATGTGACTTATATTTCTCGCCTAACACTATTTGGTGCATATGACGGAGGCAAATGCATGTGTAACTTATTAGTGACCAAACTTAACAGAGAGAAAGAAACGGCTGAATAGACGTTACCAGTTACACAGATTTGTTAGACAATTGTGTTAAACAGATTAGTGCATACGTCTAAGGGGGACCTATTTGAAATTCGTTTCAGAAGTACATATCTTTGTTTGGACATGACTTTATTGGCACGTTATAAAACCAATTGATCAAACAAATTTTACGAGTTAATACAGCTACCTAATTTTGTGGATTTTTTCTGTTTGTTTTAACTTTTGATATAAAACACTAACAGCAAGTACTTGTTGTGTGTCACACCTCAACATGTTTTATCAGATAATAAGATCATTTAGGAATTGAAACGATGTTCAGGATGTAAAATTTGGCAGTAGTATCAGCTACTACACTATGAACGAATGTGTCTTTTGACAAATATTACAATCATCAAAATTATTACATCACTGTCGTTCTTCTTTGTCAGTATCCTAAATTTAATTCATCATATATAGTGTCATTTTAATGAGTATATCCACTACACACATGCTATACAGTATTTCGAGAAAGCCCTTTAACAATGACAAGCTACAGTAGCTGTAGTGCCTTTAACGGATATCCATGTACACGTCGCTCCTCTATATCTATTCATATCATATCTAGCAAGTTAATAAATTTCAACATGCACAATCGACCGTTTACAACGGCTTAGTATAAAACGATTCTTTGCTTAAAACCAAATAGTTCTGATCCAACACGTCAATAAAAATGCATTGTCTTTTAAGTTTGTAAAAGTATCCAGTTGCTATAACGTTTTAATTTTATCATGTTTTATCGAACTCTTGATGTAAATGAAGTTTGTATCAATCAAATTATGTAACATTCATGCCATGGGTTGATGTATGAGTTATTAAATATACATCAAATGAATAAGATATACTCAAAATGAAGCCTTTTTAAAAAGTATAAAATACTTACCAAAACTAAAGATGATTGCTGAGAATGTATAATCATAAAAGTGATCATTTAGATTCAGGTGTTGTATACATCTTTTTTTCAATCTGAGATAATTAAAAGTAGTATACACCAATGGAAACGCTGAAATGATTGTATGTATAGTTTGTCTCATCTTTTTATTTTGAATGCACGTTGAAGAATCCCAATGTAAATAAGCGAAATGTAATATACAGTGTGTGAATTTCCTTTCATGTATGAATTTTGGAAAATAAAGTTTTAAAACAGAAACAATTCCAAATACAGGATAAGTTGGTTTTCCTACAGCTATCTGAACGGTATCTGGTAGGATGACCAATTTATAGGTTATCTGATTCTGACTGGAGAGGTATCAAGCTGATACAGGTTTCAGGACTGTACACTGAACAACATCACGTAATCACATGATACCGATAACAAATTTTTGTCAGAATAACGTTCGCTATGTGTGTTAGTTTGTAAACAACGCGCCTGATTATGGTCGTCCAGGCGTCATATGATATCACGAGCCACGAGATAAATATTATTTAGGGCAGCAGCCGTTTCGTAAAGTCATCCCAGTTGTACATTGTACCATCACACCATCACACATAAAGGCACAATAATTTGTATGAGATATAGGGACAGGTCATGCTTGTCCTGTACTAGCTGAACCTAAGTAATAGATAAAAATAATAATAATAATAATAATAATAATAATAATAATAATCACATTCATCATCATCGTTGTTATCATCACCATCGTCGTCATAATAATAATAATAATAATAATAATATAATAATAATAATAATAATAATAATAATAATAATAATAATAATAATAATAATAATAATAATAATAATTAATTAATTAAAACACGAAACTATGACACCTACTGATAACGTAGAGTAAGTGCCAACTTAAACATGTGTATATTAAAATAAGAGCGTACATAAAAAGTATTTATATTGGAACAAAAATGTCAGTTGCAAATGAATCGTCTCTAAATTATGTGTTTGTTTCATGACGACGGTGTTTAATTAAGAACAAAAAATACGTTAATTTTTTACTGTGTGAAGCATCAAATCCAATGAGTTAGATATTAAAGTAAGTTTAGTATATTAACCAACCTAAAATATTAGCATGAGTCGGAACGTTGTGCTAACTAAATGGTATACGCTATCAACGGTCGATGGTTGTGCTAACCAAGTTGTATAGGATAAGACAACCGATGGTTGTGCTGGCCAAATCGTATTAGATAAAGACAACTGATGGTTGCGCAGGCCAAATTGTATAACACACAGACAGCCGATGGTTGTGCTAACCAAGTTGTATAAGATACAGAGAGCCGATGGTAGTGCTGGCCAAATTGTGTAAGATACGGACAGTCGATGGATGTGCTAACCAAATTGTATAAGATACAGACAGCCGATGGTTGTGCTGACCAAATTGTGTAAAAGACTGACAGCCGATGGTTGTGCTGACCAAATTGTATTATATTCGGATAGCCGATGGTTGTGCTGACCAAATTGTATTATATACGGATAGCCGATGGTTTACTAACCAAATTTTATAAGATGCATAGATCCATTGGTTGTGCTAACCAAGTTGATAAAACGACACTATTAAATTTCGTTTGTTTTAATAAGTAATGATTTACACTTGCCAACAAAAATATGTCTTAAAAGTGTGTTTAACTGCAATAATTATTAAAATAATTTTGTATAGTCTCTAACATAGTATGCATACATATTTTGAAAAGATCATGACATTATAAAGTTTTACCCTTGAACATCCTGTAATATGACATATTTTTAATTTGAAAATAATAATGTTAATTGATAATTAAGTTACGTAAACAACTTAAATAAATTCATTGCAACAAAGTTTACATTGCACAAGCATACCCAGTTAAGTAAAGAATGATAATTTACATATGCCAGAAAATTAAAATTTATCATTTTATTAATGTTATCATGTATCAGATAATCAGATAATATGTGACATACGTAATGCTTTTGCATTATGCTATATGCTGGATATATAACACAGAAAGACAGACAGACAGACAGACAGACAGAAAGACAGAAAGACAGAAAGACAGAAAGACAGACAGACAGACAGATAGATGTGACTCTTACGCATCTATTGACATATAATAATAAATAAACTTGAGCGACTAGAAATATTGTTCCCTGGAACATCTTCATCAGATGTCAACTAAGGAATAAACGATAGTCAATGCATAATTTTGATATATAATTTGCTAAACAAAATCCGAAAAGTGTTTTAAAGACTTCAGGAACCGGTACTACAGGTCCCCATAATGTCAATAGGGACGCTGTGATAAGGGTGCCATATAGGACTATATTAGTGTGGCTTTGGTCCTTTGTTCGGCCTCACGTGGCTGGGCCATTGCACAGATATATTTCCTAGCTGCAAGAACCGGAAATCCCAAACTGTCTCGCGTTAAAATATCCGGAACCTGTGCAAATGGCTACAAAATTGGACATAGCGACCTTACATATATGGTGTCGGGACCTTAGCGCATATCTAATGCTTAGCTGGAAGAACCTGAAGCGATCGCGAAGCCTGCACACAAAAAAATCGAAATACCGAAACTTAGCGTGAAAGCGGACGAGAACATTAAAATAACGAAGAAATAAGATACGTGCCACAGACAAAGTGTTTTAATTGCGAATGTTTTTTGATGTCCTTTTTAAGAGTCATTTTATAAAGATATGTTTCTTTTTTAAATCAACTTTATATTTACGTGCTATTTACATTATTTCCATTTGTCAATACTGTCTCGTACTGTTGCAGTAGATAATTTATCAGATTAAGACATGGAAGCTAATTAATACTTGATGCAGGTTTATGGTAGTCAAGACTGGTATATATATAAGAGGTTTAATTTTTTATTTACACTCACCTGTTTATCAGTGTATACTTCATTCCGCATATGCCATAGAAATATAGAGTTGTAACAATTTTAAATACCCTTTTTATATAATAATTCGATATTCTTTCAACAGAGTGTAGACAGACACAACACGATAGCCGGGAAAAGAGAGGGAAGTATGACAGTTATAATTTTGGCGACAATTATAAAAGATTGTCTCCCCTTCCTTGAAGAGTAACTGAGATAAAATACTCTAAATTTTTATATGTGTAGCGGCCTTAAATTTACTTTTTTTCAAAGATATAATTTATTTGTGGAAAAATATTGTTCATCCAAAGTGTGGTTTGTCGTTGGTTTGTAAGGTGCAGAATGTGGAGTGGAATATGTCCCGAAACCGATATACACATATCTTCCTTAATAACGGTAACTTTGAAACTATCTATAAATTTTCTATAACATTATATATATATAAAAAAACAAACGGAATGTAGCTTATTACACTCTCTTAGTTAATTAAAAGGTCGCCAAGTTGGAGGCTACGACCATTTGCAGTTGTGTTTGTGAAAGAAAAGTATTTTAGTGCATTCAAAACGGCTTCCCTCAGTGTATTAATTCTCGTGCACTCTTGTCCTGCTATTTATTTACTTGGACACAAGGTACAGATTACCATATCGACATCACTTGGTATTATATTGAATTAATATTTCCAACCTGTTTGTAATTTTCATGACCCCACCCACATTAATGAACGGTTTGGAATGTAGAGAGTTTGGTTCACTTAGTCTCAAAAATATGTTTTCATCATCCTGCTTCACATAGTATGTAGTATACATCGTACATGTACCATGTTTAATTATGACACTATCAATGGCAGTCTTTATGTTGTGAACCAAAGTGCAACAAGCATTTACCAAGGATAGGTTTTGAACACACGACCTCCAGCTCCGGAGTGAGGTGCTCTATCAACTGAGCTACCCGGGCTGACAGCTCTGCAGGAGCACATTCACAACACTACGAATAAGACAAATCATATTTTACATTTATCATTAATATTTTTTATATTTCACATATTTTATATTACTGATAAAATAGTATCTACATATAAAAGAAAAAGTCCTTTATATATGTCAACCATATCATATTTTACCTTTAATATTTTTTATGTTTAACATTTTTAATTTATAATCGATTACTTATTTGTATGACTAAATCAATGGGTTTAATAATAGTTTCTTTGCTATTTTATTGCAACATTTTCATGGCATTGGAGTTAATAACCACAAATCTATATATTGGCTGGTATACTTGCCTGTATTTATAATTAACAGTCATATATTAAATTTAATAGATATTAAAACTGTTCAGCGATTTTCATACTTAAGTGGAACGTTGATCCCATTTGAATTAGTTACTTTTATTTAGTATAATTGTTTCTTTTCTTCTTTTTTTTTCATGAAATGTCTTATATTGGTTATTTATATTTGTTAGCAGTGTAGATTGTAACACTACAGCCTAGGGTGCTTAACATGATCAAGCTTGTCCAATGTTATACGGATTGGTCAGAAGAGGTTAAAAGGTTAAAAGCCGCGTGTAACGAACCAATATACATGACACAAAGTGGTCTCGGAACATCAAAAATTGACAGCAGCTGAGGTAGTAAATGAAAGATGGAAATGGCTTTAAACTTATAGGCCGGAATAACTAAGTCATAATAATTACTATGGACTTGTACAAATAAGGGACTCCATTGGCTTCGAACGCAAAATCTAATGGGCGTACATATACTAAGCGTAATAAGACAAACGAAACCGTTTCCTCCACACTGTATCACCCACCAACTGGACAGACGACATACACCTGTGCTGGAAAAAGGACTTTGTGTATTTTGGAGATTTATGCTGAGAAATAGATATGTTATTTTTGGACTTATGTATTTTTGCAACTCTCTTTTGTAAAACGCTACTATATCTAGGCTGTAATTTATGCAAGACAATCAAATAACTGGTGTATTACGTATTTCACATTTGTATTGTGACTAGGGTCTTTAAACAAAAGCCGTATGTTGCTATTGGAAAGAATTGCCATAATTCTTATTACGGTTAGACATCAGAAGCCAAGTGATACGGCAATTGATAAACGCACTCATTATATTTATGTTTTGAAAATGTGTTTGGTATTGGGAAATTATAATGTTTTGTTTATTTGTTATTCGGAATTTGAGTTGTATCTTGTTGGCATCTTAATTTCTTATAAAAAATTAGTCCTTAGAATATAATATTATAAACGTATACTGTTTTAGATTTTCATTTCGTCCCGTATAATTAGCAGACTGTAAAAATTGTTAAAGTAATAAACCTGACTTAAATAGGTCACAGAATAATGATAAACCACACACCATATTTTAATGACATAGGCTAAATAAACACTAACCACTATACTATAAGACCACAACTGTAGTCGACGGATATGATTCTTATTAAACTGTTGGTTTAAAAAAAAATATAACATAGTATTAAATACATTCGTCAAAATAATGTTCACTAATAATTAGAATTTGTTGCTCTTTGTTGTTAAAGACTGGTTGATACACGGTAATTGTTATTTTGTTTGCTTTGCATTTTTCTTGTTTAGCGTAACTGAGCTTTTGTTGATGGGGAGCTACTTTAATTGTCCACCGTCGGCGTCAAGAGTACGCCAACATTTACAATCTTCCAAGAGACCAGTTTTCCAGAGATAATCTTCTTGCCAGAACTACAAGAGCTATAGGCTTATAGTACATGTGTGGTAAAAACCCTCAAAGAGAAGAATATTGACACACCGAAATTCCCGGTACGTGCTTCGGTCATCTTCCATCGTTAAGTAGCCATGGTAGCCATGGCATGAGCAGAATGTAATGGAGCCATCTTTAAACCCCCAGTCAGTAGGGTGCTTTTCCGTTTGTAGCAAGTCTGTTAGTTATAGAAAAATATTTAGTTAGTAGGCAGTATGTGGTTAGGAAGGCCCATGGCAGTACAACCATTTTTATATCTGCGCACCTCCTGCTTCTCCACATCATTAAACCTGAAACTATCCCCTGTTTGTACATATCACAACAGATGAAAAAGAAAATATGACAAAGTCCTATGAGCATTGCACCATATACCAAAATTTGAAAGCGCACAGGGCAAAGGTATTCACATGCAAACCGAATGTAAAATGTAGAACAAATCTGTGATGTCTAATTGGACAAAAGGAGCAAACCCGACAGTTACCGCCTTGAAACGGTCAGTCGGCACTATGGACCGACTGGGTTGCTTCAACCAGTTTAACAGCGCTTTAACCTCGCACTTCCTGATGGTTTTCAAATGCAAGCAAAGAAAAGAAAACCGATTTATTTGAATAAAAAACGTCAAAGCGCTGACGCTGAGGTGCGGAAGAATGCAACAACGACGACAAAAAGTTTAAAACTGTCTTTTTTTGAATGGAATAATTCAAGATAAACAGTAAGGTAAACATCTGTATTATTATTGTCGTTATAGAAGGTAGTATGATTGTGGGATTGTTGAGATTTTCAAATCTTTGTGTTGTTTTTACACATCAAAAATAATATAATTGCATACCTATTAATAAAAGCGTATGCGATTTAACAATAACTGTATGTGTTTAAAAGTTTGCACAGGTACCGTGTGTTTGATTTCTTTGTTCTAGAAGTTTAATATATTTATGCGAGAGATACGGTTTTTGCAAGCAACCTATTCTGAAAAGCACACGCACACCTACGAACTATAAGTCAGCGCCTAGATACAGGGGCGCCAAACACAATTAGTCCGGTAGGGGATTTATGCTTCGCTATTCACCTATATCTTGGGCATCGATGATCTTAATTTTGCTAGACCTAAATCATCATGATAACTGGCTTCTTTACGTGTCAGCACATAATTTTGTCGTGACTCCGTTATGTTGCCCAGGCATGACTTAAATATGTTTTAATCAAAGTGCCCAAAGTGGGATCCTATGAGATAATAATTTTCAGGTACATACTTAAACAGCTTAAGAGCTATCTAGCTCTTCTTTGCTTGCTTCTCTGTTGTCTGCTACATCTGTAAATACAATCTCCATTGCTAAAATCAGCATACTCGGTTTCTTTTATTAAAAAGGACATCGCCAAACGGCTGCTAATTCCTATTAAAACCAACTACTTCTTATAATTACAAGCTACACTTTAATGCTGCAAGCTGCACTATTAGAAATACGGAACGCTCGACACTTTTATCTGAAAAATAGTCTCAATAAATAATTGTTACGCTATCATCCCCATAAAAAGCATTCCATAAGAGGCACTGCTCTCCAGACCGGTGCCAATAAGGGTCACCGTTCTCGGCAACCATTTCAGTTTATCTGCCACATTTTCCTCGTGTTTTTTTCATCGCATGGACACAATTATGGTCATATTAGTGACATCCAGCTACATATAATTGATTAATGGAGACCCCAGTTAAATCTCTGGGTAGAACAAGCGCACCGCGAAACGAGCAAGAAGTATATACCAACCCTTAACATAACTAACTTATTGAAGTCTCTTATAATGTTTAAACATACAACGCCTTAGACTACAATAACATCACTGTAAAGTATTGAAATATATATTTAATTTCAAGGGTTTTTCTTCATTTTATACGGAGGAAAAATTGTAGAAGCGGTCCTATAACACACACACACACACACACACACACACACACACACACACACACATACTTGTACATAGGACCCTTTGAGGACCATGACAAATACCAGCTTTTCGAGGACCCTATCTAAACGTGGTCAGAGAAGATTGAAACAAAATTTAGTAGTATTTATTTCTGAAGGTAACAGTCCACACTATTGAAATTTTGCTTACACTTGATAGATCAGTAGAAAAACCGAATGAGGACCTGTCTACTTTATATATACTTCTGAGGACTCCAAACCGAGGACCTTCATTTGCATATTGTACACAATATCGTACCACACCTTCGGCACGAGGACCACATTAAGTTGACGATAAGAGGACTAACACACATCCATTTAGCACAGTTTCACATCAAACTTTCGTTGTGAGGTCTGCATCTAGTTATCATTAAGAGGACTTGCACACAAACATTTAACATAGTTTCAAACCAGACATTTGTCATGGGGTCTTCATTATCAACTTAAACATGTTTTAAATGATATAATCAGGGGCGGATCCAGAGGGGGACCGAAGGGGCCGCGGCCCCCCTATTTTTCGACGACCAACAAAAAAAAGTATTTTGCCCTTTAAAGTGAGCAAATAGATAAGGAAATTATGCCCCACAGGTGCTTGGAAATCACATCTCAGCGCATCTAGAATTCAAAATTTTCTGGGGGAGCCCCCTCCAGACCCCCCGCCGCAGATTTCGCGCCTGCGGCGCGATCAGCTCCGGCCGAATGTTACTCCCTCGGCCCCCCCCCCCCCCCTATTTTGAAATCCTGGATCCGCCCCTGATAATAAAGTCATGGGCATAAGCTTCTGTTTTTGTCTATAATATTTTTTCATTCAAGTTTTAACCTGTCTCATGCATCCACCTGCCATGTGCAGCTAAATGAGGTCGCTCCCTCGAGTAGAACCTTAATGCATGTTTGACGACAAGTATCACTAGGCAAGAAAATTTGTTGAGTTTTTCTTGGGCAGTTGAGCTTACTAAATTCGTTTATGTGCCGAATTCAAAGTCAAAACTCAAACAAACCCGGAATGAGTAAATAAGTAATAAAATATTTAATTACCTAACAGTGTTTGGAATCATTAAAGCATGGCTTAGTTTGTATTCTCCATGTGGTGAACGTTTGACTTACAAAGCAGACACAAATCACATCCATGACATTTGTGTCAATCCTTTAAAGGTTTAAGTTACAGAGCTGACACAAATTGCTAATGGACAGACGGATGGACACCAGGGGTATAACATACTACGTCCCTTCGGGCGTATAAAAATTTTGAGTCTCAACTACTACAGTATACTTCAATATTTCTTTTCTTGTGCAATTAAAAACTAAACAGCATTGTTTTTGTCTTAAGAGAACTTTAATTTCTAAATGTGTCATAAATTGACAAGTACAATCACAATACAATACATGTAGTTTCTACACAATTAACACAAGATAATATATATTAACACTTCACTCCATATATATGTGTGTGTTTGTGTTTAAACATGCAACCAGTGTAGATATAGATCAGCCGACACATCTGTGCCATCTGAATTTGCACTGGTAGCATCTTGGTCAGAAATAACCTAATGAATCTAAAAGCATACAGTATAATCCTGATCAGATGGCACGATTGTGCCAGCTGATCTGGATCTACACTGTTTAACCATGTGATAAAGTTATGGAGTAAAGGGTTAAAATAGAATGTAATCACCATTACACAAAGATGGGCAACTTGTGCATCACATTAAAGATGGAAAAATAGTTACTTTTTGATTATTGATCACTAATCCCTCACAACATTGACATACATGGCTTTTATTTTTTATTTGGTGTTAGCTATAATGTGTCAAACACAAGAAGAAAATGCTAATAATCTTTCAATTTTCCGATTAGATTTCTATTTCAATAGACACTTAAGTATTGTATTCAGAAAACAAGAGACATATAAACAGCATGCCTATAGTATTATCTGCGCCTGGCAGAAAATTCAATGGTTCATTTACTTCATACTAAGTTCAAACAGGATGGCCAATAGGGAACACAGAGGTCCCCGAGCCCATCTGATCACAAGGTGCTGAATACTGACCACATTTAGGGACAATATTTAAACTCTGGTCTAACAGAACTCTATTAAACACTTCACACCATGTAAAAATGATTTCAAGATTTATCTACTCTTTCCAATGAACGGTCAAAAACTGTAACTGAAACAAAAGCTTTCACTGCACAGCATACTAGTATTCGATTATTCAAAGAACTTGGCGTTGAAGAGGAGCATGTCTTTGAGGGTGTATTGTAAGCAGACATAAATTTTAAGTAAAACGGGATAATTAGGTAAAAATTTATGCCAGAGAAATTAAGACTTTGTAACATCACTCCAGTATCTTAATTAATAGTTCTCCTTATTCTTTGAATAATCGAGCCGAAAACAAGTGAAGGACAAAATTCCCTTGTAAACCTGTACAGAACTAAAACAGTTCAGGCATGAAAATGCTTAGTCACAAAATCAGCTGAAAATGCCCAATCACCCCACCCCCTCCCCGTCCCTTAAGAAAGTAAAGAGAAAACATGTTTCCAAAGTATTTCACATCGAATCCATAGCATTTATTGCAGAACAGTTTTGAAAATATCAGATTAATTTAGCTGATCATCTGAACTGTTTAACTTAAAAAACAAGTGTAGGATTAAATGCCTAGGTAGAGACCTTCCAGTTTTCAAACTACTCTGCCAAAACAAGCAGCATCATTAAAACATGCTGCATGCCTCCAAGTAGAATGCAAATCAAGGTTTTTAAAAGGTTATTTATGTTAAAATAAATGCTTTTTCGGACAATGCCTAGCATAAGTAACAATTAAATCACTACTGAAAAACCAACTTTATTCAATTCTACTTTCATGTGTTAAATTACTAGTATGTACCAGCAATTTCCTTAAGTAAATGCTGGAAATATCTTTATGATTATGAACAGATACCAGACATGATTGTAGAGGCTTTTGGTGTGTTTGAAGACGAGGTGTCCCTCTTCTGGGCCAAAAGTTTTAATCATTTGTCATGTACATTACTTTATAATGATTAGTTTTACTGCCATAAAAGTTTATGGATTTGGTGTGAAAACATGATTTAATTTATAAGATTTTAAAAATTACAAAATCACAATGTCTACCAGTTTACTTGGCCTGACAAGGCAAATTTATAGGAGGATAATATTTTGAATCTGATTTGGTCCTAAACAAGAGGGCCAAATGGCCCTATCGCTCACCAGATTCTTGGATTCATGAAATGAAAGGTTGAAAAAATTTCAAGAAAATAGCATATACACAGCTGACTTTGCAACAATTTAAAGAACAGGCCTTATAGCATCACACAAAGATATGTTTTAACATTTCATGAGATGACGATTCTACATCATTTGCTGGGGTATTATAGCATTTCATACTGTCACACTTGTGTTTAATTCCAAGAAGCGTTTAGTCTTCAACCAATTACATTAATGCAAATAATCTGTTTTCTTTCGTGGTAGTAGTTTGGTTGAAATTAATAGAATATACCTTTTCCTACAAAAATGTTTAACCCTTTCCTCCATATATATACCTTTATTGCGTGGACAAACAGTGTAGATTCAGATCAGCCAGCATACCCCTACCGTCCTAACAAAATCTACAGTGTTTGCTTATTTATTTGTTCAGTTACTTCTGACTAAAATGCGACCAGTGCAGATCCTAAACAAACTCTTAAATTGTGGGCACAATCACCTTGATTAGTAATGTTTTTCCACGCCTGTTTTCTTTTTTTAGAACTTATGTCATAAGCTAATGCAATTTGGACTGCCAGTTCTGTTTTATGCATGGCCTCAAAGTGTCTAGGAAGCTTTCCAGGATACACTTTCCCACAGTAAACACACTCATGTTTTTTGTACCACTTTCTTGTTCCATCTTTGTATTTTTTACTTACAGCAACATACATTACTTTGTTACTTAAATTGTTAGTTTCCTGCACTGTGTCAGTTTGGTTTTCCACAAGGTTACTATGAACAGGGTCTATTTCTGGAAAGCTATTACCACCTCCCTGATACTGAACTATTTCAGACAAATTACTGTCACTGTCCTGCTCCTGAACTATTTCGGACACATTATCAACATCTGTATCAACATCTCCAATATCTTCATCGTCGGACATACTGTCTGGAATATAGTCACTATCTTGATCATTTTCATCTGTCATGTCTTCATGAGATGTACCGTCTTCCTGGTCATCACAGGTCTGATAACTGCAAGTAAAGAAATAATGCAACTTTTATTAAAACTAAATGCTGTCAGAATAGGAATCTTCTAGTGCATGGTGGGGTATGATCCCTCTACTTTAATAATAAATAACTTCATCTCCTAATATTTTGGTCCTCACTTTGTTAACACAAACTCATTCCCTTTATCTGAAATCTTAAGTAAATATGAGGACTCAGGCATAATTTTTCAATTAGTCGCATTAGGACTAACAATTTTTCAGTCCTCACTTTGTTAACAAAAACTCATTTCATTTATTTGACATCTTACGTAAATATGAGGACTCGGAATTAGGGCTAATTTTCAATCATTTGGATTAGGACGACAACAATTATACCATTAGGAGGAACCAAAACTATGATCATTTCTGGTTGTTGGAAAATATCATAAAACTGGTCATGTGACTTTTTTAGCTCTTGAAGCGATTTTGTTTTGTTTTGTTAAACTCCACCAAAATTGAGATGTAACAAGACTTGATTCAAAGTAATTATTTACAACACACGTTAAGGGAAACCTTAATCAAAATAAGTAAACAGTAATACTTTATTATTTTATATGAAGCTTAAAGTCACAACCTTATCATATCAAAAATCATTTTGAAAAGCAAGTAGTTTGATTGGAGTTAATGGAAGATGCCTTATTGTAGAATATAAATGTGAAATATAAAATATTATGGGCAATTAGAAAAAAGCCTTTATTAACCTAGGTATTACAATCAAATATAACATGGGAATGCTGAGCATATGTTCGAGCCCACAATCTCCTAATTGGAAGGCCAGCATTTTACGACTGAGCTATTAAAGCACAATTAAAAACATAGGAAAGGTGTGTGTTCTAAGTGTTTTAGTTCACTTCTAACAGTTATATTGCTATATATCTGGTTCATTTAGATCTCTGGTCTGTTCATATTTGTATTAATATATTAACTAGTGTGGCTTTTATGTGCTACAAATCCTTAAAAAATTTGTTTTGGTTGTATTACCTCAAATCGCAATTCATGTACTCATCTATGTCCTTGCATTCAAATAAACTGAGAGAATCAAGGAGCCACTGTCTGTCCAAAGTGTTATTATCTCCTGGAAAGAAAATTGGTAATGACATTTTAGCAAGATGGAAATGATGGCCTATGAAAAAAGAGAGAACAAGAGCTGTCAGAGACAGCACATTTGACTGTTCGCAGTGCTTTATATTGAAGTCAATGTAATATATCAATCTTCTATTTGAAAAAAGGTTAAAATTCTAACAAACAAATTGCATGAGTTGCTTTCTCTTGTTTAAATACTGGGTTGTAGGAGTCATGGTCAAATCTAGTAAGGTAGACTGAAAGTCTTGTAAGAATAGATATTGTGTCCTAAATATGAAAGAAACCTACATGTATTCAATAATAACAAAGTTATGCCCAATGTTAATGTTTCTGACAAATGGACAGATGGAAGGACAGGTCAAAACAACATGCCGCCTATCTTTTATCCAGGGCTAAAGAGAGAAACAAACCTTTTTCATCCAAGGAGACTGTTAGTGTGTCTTCTGCACCAAGCTGTCCTCCCAAAGAAAGTAAAATTTCTTCAGCTTCCTCTGGAAACATGAATAAAGCCAATTAACAGAATATGACTAATTTTAATATTTTTTTGTTCTAAAATAATATTCATTGTATTAAATAATAATCAATGTTTAAGAAATAGCTATCAACAGATTGATTTATAGCCCCATCTTACCATTTGTCTCGATCACTTGAATAACAGCATTCCATGTACCACTGACCTCTGTGGTAATCATTTGTTTTTAAATTATTCTGAAATTAATTTGCATGAGTGAAAGTAACAGTCACCGATAATTGACTCCTATATACTGCCTTCTTCCAAACAATTCCCATATGCAACATTAACCTATTGCACTCTGACATTGACCTTGGAATTATGCAGAAGATCATAAGGAATAAGGGCAAAGTTACTGAGATTTTTTGTGTGTGACATACTGATAAATTGAAGTAAAAAATTACCCTTCTTGAAGCATTTAGTTTCTTTTGTAAATCCTAGTTTTATACCTTGAAAAATATCCTTATTAGAAATCCTCGACCGTTTTGGTCCAGAGCTCCTTGGAAAGTCCACATCACCTTGAATTTCATACTCCTCCTGAAAACAGAACAATGTATATTGCAGACAAAACTTCTGAAATTACCTTGCTATAATTAGGCAAACAAAGCTAGAATTTATGCCCAAATACTATTTCTGGATTCCCGTTTACAACAATGATAGCTTTTTAAATGGACATACTACAGAGATAAATACAGGAAAGTGCAACTAGAGGTGCCTTCACGATTCAGTGAACAACTAGAATGTGTCCTCGGACACTGATGCCCGCACTGCTGCAACAAAATTTGTAATAACAAAGGGCCATAACTCTGGTAGAAATGGTCGCAGGAAAAAATCCTTTCATAACGATCATCTGTGCAAGTTTGAAAGAAATCTGCGTTATAGTTTAGGAGGAGTTGATGCCACAAGATTTGGAAACATACGTACGTACGGATGGATGAGTGCAACTCCCTATGCCTCCCACTTTGTGGGGGCATAAAAGTGTTGTGGCTAGCAGTGCAAATGCTGCAGATGCAAGGACAGATGCACAGCTAGACAGATCTGGAAGACTGTCATTCTGTCACTAATTCTCCACTGCTCCAAGCGGGATATAAAATATTAATGTTTGAACATCAGTTAAACAGTGTCAAGTCTTCTAGTATTGTTTTCTAGGAAAGTCACAACTCAAGATTGACAACAGACCACAGTGCGAGGACATTTTCAGACCAACAATGTGAGGACATTTTGTAATCTTACATTCAGTGATGTGATGTAATATAACAACTATGTCAACAAGGTACAGACTTTATGAGGACCTGTGAAATCTACACATTCTTTTATTAAAAGTTACCTCTGGTAGGTAGTACCCTGCTTCCAATGACTTTTCAACATATTCATGACCAAGGATCCAACAGTGATGAGCTATTCCCAGAATGTACTTCATGGTTCGTTGGACAATACGACTTCTTGTTTCCTCTGAAAAAATGGAATCTTTCAAACTTTTAAACAGAATGGTGAAATAAATCAATTCTCGAGAATAACAAGAGCACCTCCTACCAGCACGAATGCCTGTCTGCAACTGTTTGACATTAAGCAATAAGCAAATTAAAGTACAAAAAGGGCCTTCATTGTGACAAAATGCACATTACAGTTAAGGTTTGTGCCCAACAGACTCTCCAAATGAAGGTAGTTTGCAAACTACAAACTATAAAGGCTATTGCTTTTTTAGTATTCAAGAAATTAACAAATTTTCTAACTACAAAAAGAACCACAATTCTAACAAAATGCAAGAAAGGGCTATGGTTCATGGTCTGTGTACTCTGCCGATGATGACAAACAAATCTTGCAAACTTTCAAAGCAGACGCGCTTAGTTTTTCAGACAATATGCAAATGAAAGTTATGATTCTTGTCCTACTAACTAACCTATTGATGCCCCCCAAAAATACTCAAAGTTTTAAAGAATTATCTTTTATACATACTGACTTACTGAGGGCAAACATAGTCCCCTCTGGCCATACACCCAGGGTTCATTCTAGAAATGAAATTTATGGGGGACACAGGGCCCGCCTTTGGTAAAAAGTAGGGGACATTTTCAAAAAACAGGGGCCCACCATATAACTTAATACAAATACTGAATTTAAAGCTAAGCACATACCTGATTTATGTCATACAGCGCTTTTTATCTTCACTGTCTGTAGAATTCATCTCCCTGTTGATATCCAAATCACTGAACTTAAATTTGTAACACAATTAACTGTTTAAAACAACTGTTCCAACTGTTTTAACATATTTACATGGTAGTTACTTAGAAAGAGTCACTGTTACACTAAATCACTCTAAGCACTATAAAGCCTTCTTTGCTTTTTGTCTTTCCAGTGCTTGAGAGGTCCTTGAAAGTCAAACTGGGCAAGTGGTCCCCCCTCAGCAGCTACAGTTATTAAGTCATTCACTCTTTCAGGACACAGTCTACTTCTAAGAGCAGTTTTTGTGATGTTCTGCAAGCTGAACCTCCTTTCGCAATCTGCAGTGTGTATTGGGGCTGTAAGAGCTAAAGCTGAGAGCTTCATCATATTGGGGAATTCTTGACTGTGATACCTGTTGATCAATCCCCAAAGTACACATAGTTTGTCTCTGGGGTACCCATTGTTAACAACCAGGTGCTTCAACTTGTCCCACTCATTCCTTGTTTCCTCAGCATTGATGTCTGCAGACTTGGTTTCATCACCAAAACTATGTTTTTGTTCTTGCCCAAAGTGATCTATTAATGTTTCCAACTTGTCATTTCCCCATGAGCTAAGTTCTTTCTTGGACAGAAAGGAAATTGGTCTCATCCCTAACACACCATAGCTGTACATGATATTGCTATCCTTGACAGGAAATCTTTCATCAAGGTTTTCTATCAACTTGTCTATGAAAATGTCTTTTACCCTTTCGATGTTCCTGTGTCCTGTGGTGACAACATGGTTCCCCTTGAATGTCAGCTTCTGCTTGCCTTTCTCCTGTTTCAAGTCTTCTTTCAACACATCAAGGTACTTGGGTGTTTTGCTTGCCCCAGAGTCAGTATTCATATTAAGTAACGTTCGTTTACAGTTTTCCACCGACACTTCAACTAGTGACACATCCAGATCAGTCTTTTGAAAGACCAGACAAAGTTCAGTTATGACTGGTAATATATCCATGAGCATGTATGTAGTGGATATGAAGTCAGTATTTCCAATTTTCTTCCCATAGCCCTTTGCTTTTGCATCTGTTTCAGTGCTGAACACTGTGATCAATGAGTCTAAACACCTGTAGACAGTCTCAACAGCTTTATAAATTGACATCCATCTAACCTCATGCACTTCTGTGATCTTCAGTTGAGGCTCCTCCAACAATGCCTGAATGTCTTTAAGCTTCTGGCATCTATTTGCAGATGCCTTAAAGAAGTAAAACTTGCCAGTTAGTGTCTCCTGGTACTCTTTCAGATATGGAATGGACATGGCTGCCTGGGAACTAACAAGGGCTAGCCGATGGGCAATGCAATGAAAATTCAGAAGCATTGGATTTTGTCTAAGTAAATGGCCTGTGACACCTTCACGTGTTCCTGTCATGGCTTTAGCCCCATCACTTCCAAAGCCCATTACACTTGACATTGAAACATTTCTATCTGCCAGACAATCTAATATTGCTTTGCTTACAACTTTTCCAGTTCCATCTGGCACTTTAACATTTCCCAAATAGTGAGTGGAGGGCGTAAAGGATTCAGTATCTAGAACTCTGGCAAAAATTACTAGTTTTTTCTGACAGCCATGTCAGTGCTTTCATCACCAAACACGCTCACAAATGGGGACTTCTGTAACTTAGTGTCTATGTTTGCACGAATAGAAGCAGCTATAGACTGCAACATATCATTTGCTGATGTCTCAGACGTGTATGTGGCATTTTTTGCTTGAGGCAAATTTGAAACACTTTTGCATTCAACATCAGACAAAAACTGCACAAGACTGCCATATTTGTGCATAGGCAAGTTTTCCTTCGCTAACCAATAGACTGATTTCATAGCAACAACGATGCCTTCTTCTTTTGTATTCACAACATTCTGAACTGCAGCCGAAAATTCTGGTTGCATTTTAACTGCCATAAGTGCCCCTACATGGTCTTTACTTTCAGCGTGTCTTGTAAGAGTACTAGTTCGAAAGTTTGACGACCCTTCGGTTAGCGTATTTTGCTTGTTGTGATTTTTACATGTTTCACAGAACATTTGTGATTTTGCGCTATCGTACCGAAGCCAAGTAAACTTTTGCAACCACACAGACTGAAACGTTCTTGTTCTATTATCAGAAGTGCCAGCGTCAGTATCGGTAGATTCTTTGGGGGGGCCATTGGAATTCTTACTTGGAATATTTTCTGTACATTTGTTGTTATTTTCATCGTCAGTTTTTGTTTGTTTTGCCCAAAAATGCAAAAGTGTTGACTTTCGTTTTCGATTTTCCGCCATTGTTAAACTGAAATGATGTAAGCGCTCTTATTTTTTGCAACGAGTCATTTGATAAGTCTGCTACGCCTATGTCACAGTGCCGCGTCCAATCAGCAAAGTCGTAATGTAAATGGTTGTGCTTTGAGGCCACGCTTTATCATACTGGTTTAATCGAGTAAAGAATAATGTTCCGTGTTACGAAATTACGGCTCTAAATGTATGTGCGCCCGATCGGCACATTTCTTTATTTTTTTTGCGCCCCAAAATTTTTTTAAGCGCCAATGGCGCAAAGGCGCGTCCTAGAATGAACACTGTACACCAGTAGCTTTCAAAGATAAAATTTTCATAATTCAAGTGTTGTAACAAAATCACAACAACCGATTACCTGTTTCCACGATTACATGTGTTGCATCATTGTCAAAAACACGACTGTAACATCCCCCACATTTTTTCGTCAGTTGTACCAGTTGCTTCTGGAACACAGAACATTATCAAGGATTTAAAAATACACAATCTTTTTTTAACAAAATCTATCCCAAAAACACTATGACAAATGAATAAAAGACAGTTAAAAGAATTCAGTCTACTGATTCACTGAATGTGTAGTGTAACATTTAAATTATTTTTCTAATTTTCCCCCAAAAAATATATAATTTTTCTTAACAGCTGTATGAAATTCCTAACTGAATACCACATTTAAATGTAAAAAGTTCAAAAAAGTAAATATATTCCATAAAACATAGCTTTATTTAACAGTGTACATAAAACATACCTTTATTTTATCTTTTCCTGAGCAAATGAACTGAAACTTCAGTCTCCTTCCTTGACCTGTAATTTAAAATTAAACACAGTGTGATAACTTCCAATTGTTAATTCTTAGAAGAAAATTAAATTTTTAAGATATAAAGGAATAAATAAAATTTGTACTGTTGCATGAAAACTTTTGGTCTGAATTTAAATGTGGCAGACATGTCTGTCAGACTTATGGTCTACTACTTAGCTTGACAAAATATTGCCGACGAGAAAATATGCCGTAAGGAAGGAATGATTGGAGGTCGGTAGAGTGAAATGTGGTGAACGTGGGGACCGGAAGTCGGGGAATTGTTAGTTTTGGCGCCAATGTCTGATTCGGATTTTGAAATTTTAGAAACACTGATGTATTAGTATGAAATGAATTGTACAAAAAATATTTAAAATAATTTAACACGAGCTTGGCATGTCTCCCCCACTTCATGGTAATTTACCTTTGTCTGATCAGGCAAACCTCTGACAATTATTTTGCAAATGACACATTAATTGTTTGGTGCATGCATAAAATTTATACATCATTATAAATTTCTCATTTTTGAGTACAAGGCCATTTGAAATTTTAAAGATGATTTTAATCTGGGTTCCGACAAAGCTCCAGAAACAAAATTCCAAGTCAATATCATAACATAGATAAATTTCTAGACACTCAATAAAGCATCTCTAGCCTATCCCAATAGTGGTTATCTGAAAACTATAAATGTTGCATGATGCAAATTATTATTGTGCTTGCTTAGTTCCTTTATCTTTACAGAGTCCTCAGATAGCAAAATGTCCTCAGACTGCAAAATTCGTTGGGTGTGTAAATGTACATGGGATGTAGTTCCAGTAACTGAACCTCATCATACTTTTAGATTGTGCACCTTTGTGAGTGAACAACCCAAAGCTTCATAAGTTCAATCATTGCTTTTATTTGCATGGGAAATTTGAACTGGTATAGGTTTCATGTTGCATGCATTTGTTACTAGAGCTCTTTAAGATATTTCACAAAGGTATTGTGAAAAATGCAGCAATGTGATTTTGATAAAATTATGATTCCATTTCTCTTCAAAATTACTAGTTGAAATTTGAGCTTTTAAATTTGGGCTACTTACTGATTGGTTGCTTGCCTTGGATATACATGTTAAAAATCAGAAGTTTGTAACTGCCTCTTTTTACAAATAATTAGAATGGATAATAAATCAAACCTTAAAGATTAGGTTTCAAAATAATCTTTCAGTTTTGAAATAACATTAAATGTAGCAGATATACTCCCTGTGTGAACTGTCCAATTGGAAATAATAGTTTCATTCATTCTTTATTTTAATTGTTGTCTAAACAAAGTCATTATTTGAACCCTCTTTTATTGTTAACTAAAAACAACAGCAATAATCAATAAATACTTAGAAATTATAACCAAATCGATTCCCACCGGACTAGTGTTGGGAATCATAATTGATCATCAGGCGAAATCGGGTGCCACTTCCTATGCGATTTCACCTGTAATAATTGGTTTCTAAATCTACACAGTTTTATGTTCACAAATGATTTTTGATTAGTAGCTTACATAATAACTCGATACTATAGTGTACTTGCCGCCATTATCTACAAAGCAATTAGTGTTTCAAGGACAAAATACAAATTTTTCATTTGGTTTCTTTTTACATGTACTAAACTATTTTTTTCCGGATGCTTGAAACCGGGCTGCCATTTTTAGAGTGATTTCCCTTAGTGGCCGAATAAGTGTAAAAGCCGGAATCTGTATCTTTATCTGGAGTGCATTCTCACTCTTCTGTTAATCAATCATGAGAGAATGACATCAATTATCAGCATCAAGAATGTTTAGACGCTGCTAAATTGCTAATTGATATCTTCTGATCATCGACACATCACTATCCCTCATCCTCCACCACCCACTTAATATTTAAACTAGTGGTTCATGGCTGTCTTAGTTAAAAGCCAAAGCCAAAAACTTTCAATTGTATTTAAAACATATAAACACTGATGAGGTGAAATAGGTAGATCTTTTTGATACTCTTAGTCTTAACCTTTAGACTGTACCTTTAAATATGGAAAAGGATTTTGACACCAACAAATGTACAAACAAACAAATAAACTATGAATAAAACAAAAGGGTCATGAAGACTTTGAATCGCTCACCTAGTAGTGTGAGCTAAGTAACTGATGCTAACATAATACAAAGTAGGTCAGGTCCCATTCATGGTCAATGAAAGTTAGTTTTAAGATTAGTGTGCAAAACTGTACATGTCAATAAATATCAAGGCTGTATCTCTAAAAGAAAATGTCCATGGACACACACTTGATGATGGACATTGAGCAGTCACAAAATCTCACCATGTGCCTTTGGCTCAAGTGAGCTAAAATATATAAATCTTCAAAGAAACATGTATCGCTGATTCCACTATCAGAAGAGAAATATTTGAGTTAAATCAACATATATCTATTACTGTTAACTAGGATCTTAAACAGTTAACAGACCTGGGTAATTAAATTTTTAATTCATTGCAATTGAATTTCATTTCCAGTTTACTTGAATGTTTGCATTAAATTATAATTAAAAAAATAGTTCATATTTGGGCTGTAACTTACAATTGCATATCACTTTCCAATTACCGTCGTTCCGAGTTCAATACTTGCTTCTAGAGGCATGGATACTGGTCTTGAATGAATAAAGAAATAAATAAAAATATCCATACTGTTTTCATGTATTTTACTTTGTATTGCAATACAAGCTATTACTCCACTTGGCAGCTATGGCATTTGCCATTTTTCAACTTTGCAGCCATGATGGCAGCCATATCTACACCTGCAGGTGTCAATGCTTTGCTGCAGTTGTCAGAGCAAAAAATCAGACTATAATTTAATATCAATTCTCTACACCCACCCACAGAGTGAGGACATTTGGAAAAGCGTGGACTTACACTTTGGTCCTCACATTTACATTTTCAGCAGTTACATTTCCGTGAGTTTTTAAATTATGTACAGTTATATATAATTCAGCATTCCAGATATTGTTTCAACAATGTTGGTAAAATTTAATTACCCAAATTTTCAAACCATGGAAGTAAACAGATAAACGGTACAAGGAAAAATAGTTAGTACAGTTATAGGACTGATATTTTTTTCTATTTCCTAAGTATTTGTTCTCTCATACTTTCATAGTTAAAGAATATTTTAGAGATTTTAAGTGTAAAATAAAAAAAACACACCTCCTTATCAGGAATTCCGAGTTTAAACATTTGATGTATTAAAATCAGAAATTCAACATGGATAGATTTAATTTGGTAATTTCACATTTTGGAAAGTTATTGTGCAGTTTAAGTTAATTAGCATCCATGGGCAAGTAAGAATTTTAATGGGCAAGTTTAGCCTCATTTCAACTTGTCCTGCGAGCAAACTGTTAACAGGGCTGTTATAATTAAAACTTACCCTTCTCCATGCATAGTCTACACCTCCATAGTTATACACAATTTCTTCTCCTGAAGTGATGTCATGCAGAGCAAAAATGCTGGTACATATTCTTTCTTTACTTTTAGCATTCTGACTTGGAGATTTGGTGATAAATGGTCATCATTTCTGAGACGCCCATACGACCCATCATCAGTTGTGGCATCAATCCTATAATGACAAAAGAAAAAATAAGACTGAGAAAATTCCAGAAGAGGTGGTCTAAAAGAGCTAAATACAAAAATGGCAATGATAGCCCTATATAGATCACTTGACCTTATTGTCAAAGCTTCAAACACAAGAAAGTGTGTGATGCGAAACGCCAGGTGCACAACTGCACATGCTGACAAAAATTTGATTAAACTTTGGTAATGCTAGGTTCAATGAATACTTTTGGAGCTACGTGCTACACATTATTAAAATGGCTAAGTTTTTACCAAGTCAGAGGTCTTAAGTCTTACATGACTGAATGAATCGTGATGCAAAGCCCAGGTGCATAACTACAAAATGTCAACCAAAATTCCTGTCAAGCTTTGTGACTAGGTCTTTATGAGCTAGGTATGACAACACTAAAATGACAATTTTACACAAAAAAGAGCCATAACTCATACATGACTGAATAAATTCGGACGTGAAACCCAAACTACACATGCTGACCAACATTCATGTAAAGTTTTGAGACTATACATCATATAGTTTTAGAGCTTGGAACGAAACAATATTCTGTGAAGGATGGACTGACGGAAGACCGAAGGACAATGGCAAATTATAAAGTGTTAGGGATATCATAATTCATAAGATCTGGAAACCATCGAGTTTCATGCACTTTTTTTTAAACCCCACACACTTCAATTTTAAGTCCTCAGATAGCAAAATGTCCTCATACTGCAAATTTTGTTGGTGTGTTAGTCACTGGAAACAATGTAATACAAGAACCAAAAGCTATGCTGCTATTTTTCTCTCAAACTTACCAAAAACGTTTTCCTCTTCTGACTTCATATATGTACGTATCATCCCCTGACGGCTCAGTTAGTACTTTTTTCCTGCGTATATCAAAACAAAACTACCCGTTCTTATATTTTCTGATACATGTGTGCGCATCATGTATGCGCATTGTAAGTAACCAATCAGATTGCTCATAACATCCTTTAGTTAGATAAACGCGACCCACATACTGATTGGTTGTGTTTTTACACTTCTCATCACGTGATTTTGTCAATGACTAGTAAATTGTGTATAATGTGTGCGTGGAAGGTTATAAAACCTACCAAAATGAGGACCTCTCAATTTTCACAGATTCAATAGGGGACCTCATGAGGATATGCTATCCAGAAAATCAATCAGAGGACCCGAGTGTAAGACCTCCCTTTGAAAAAAGTCCTCTCTCTGTTGGTGTGTTTTCATACGAGGGTCCTCCGAATGGTACCTATACAAACACACACACACACACACACACACATACACACACCACCACACACACCACAC